>JAHZNA010003809.1:0-48713 GCA_027743935.1 Sinodicranocentrus sp. ZH6 | reverse complement strand
TGCTGCTGAAAGGCAGTATTTTGCTGAGAATTAGCCTGTAATTCTTGTGCATTATGTTGTACCACTGAAGCTCCATTTAATGAGTTTGCTGATTGAGCAGGTGGCAGTACTGTGGTTTGCGTAGGAAAACTAGTGGTTTGCTGCACAACTGGACGTTGTTGCTGAGAGAGCATTGGAACCACGTTTTGTACAACTGTAGAAGTTGGATGTGATCCTTGAAAATTAGCACTCCACCTAGGCGCCGCAGGTGGAATTTTCCTTGATGGTGGAGGGTTTAATAATCGCTCCTGCTGTTGAGAATGAGTGGATGATGATGATTGAACATGATGTCCAAAACGCCGCTCTGGCATACTAACTTGCATAATTTTTTCATACTCGAGTTGTTTACGTGCGTATGGCGCAATATCTAATACTCTGCATGCAGACGAAACAGTCGCTGAAGGCTGGATTGCTTGCTGACTTTGATTCTTTCCCATCCCAAGATTTTGCTGCACGAAAGATTGGGAGGCTTTATAATGGTTTGTAAAAGGCTGCATTCTTCGATCTTGAACAATGGCTGGTGCTTGTGTATTTTGAACCAAAGCAATAGTCTGCTGAGGCACTGGAAGGATTGTTAAAATGCTATTATTAGATGTTGAGCTCGGTGGTCTCAACTGTGAATAAGAAGCTGCAGCAGGCTGTATAATAGCGCCACCCGATAGATTCACGAATGCGGTGGACGATTGTGGTACAAATTGTCCTGCAGTAGTTGGTACAGTTGAAGTCTTTGAAACAGGGCATTGGAATGGGGGGAAAAGTGTTCCCACTACAGGTGAAATAGTAATATGAGGTAGTGAGTCTGTGCTATTTCCTCGGGAGGGAGATCTCTGAAATAGTGCCATGGGTCGTTGTTGAACCACTGGAGGAGGAGTAACAACAACCGGTTGTCCTCCTTCACCTTCTATTGACAGAGTGGCTTCGCCCTCCGATTGTGGTAGTTGTGTAAGATTGCGGCTGGGTTTACTTGCTACAGGATTCAATTCTGGAAGAGGCAAGGGTATTGCAACAGTTTTCATAGCAGAAGCAGAGGTCGAAACCTGTAATTCTTGGTAATAAGGATTCAATGTAAAAGTTACAGACGGCTCTAAATGCTGCGGCGGATCTGCCCTTTCAGTTGTGCTTGCAGTTGTAATTCTAAGACAAGCTTCAGCTGTAGGAGTTGACACTTCGGTTGCTCCATTTTCGCCATTGTTTACTGTTACGGATATACGCCCACCACCCTCGGGAACTGATGGGGAAGGTGATGCTTCTGAGTTACAATTAGTTGCTGGACTTCCATCTGTTGTGGGAAGGCTTGTCGAAGCAACAGTGTGTTCTGATAACAAATTAGATGGTGTAGACATACTTGTTGGTTCTGCTACCAATACACTTTCGGGTAACGGAGGGCTTTCTAGAATCGGAGTAGTTTCTGGCATTGAAGATGCTTCTGTGCTTTGAGCACTCGCAGCCACTGTAGTATAAGTCGACTGAGAATTGCGTATTCCAGCCGGCGACTTCATATGCACAACTGATTTCACATGACCTAATTTCAGCTTCATGGATTGTCGAAGTCTCATAGCAGTAGTTTCCTTGTACGTTTGCTGAACGACCTGACCTTCAGCAGAAGTTTCAGAAGGTGGCTCTGTAATGTCCGGTTGATCTTCCTGGCCTTTATTTCGTTTGGAGGATTTTGGACCAGGGCGATATCTGGTTTCACTACGTGGAGACATGGGACACTCGTTCGGCAACTTCCTCTTTGAATTTTTTGGTTCAGGTGTGTTCTCGCTTGTTGATAGTGTACCGCTGGTTTGTTGAAGACCTTTGGTTTTAGAAGTACTATCAACCGGATTCCTCATTGTTAGCGCGACGTCTTTAGGCAAACTAGAAACTTGTTCGGTAACAGGTTGACCCGGATGATGAGAGCCGTCGTCTTTATTCGACGCTGCCATTACCGGTGGAGTTTGACTATTCGTACAGATAGACGTATCCAGTGACTTGGATTGCGCATTATGAACTTCAGACTTAGAAGCTTCAGTAGAATCCTTACCTTTGGTCCCTTTTACTTTATCTGCAAAGGTTTCTTTTGAAATCATGCCACTTTGCTGGGGCGCAGAATGGACAACTTCCTTCTCAGACGCTAGAAGTGAAGTACTATTTTCTTGAGCGCTGAGATCAGGATTTTGAGAATTTGCATACCAAGGTTGATTAGTTTTAGAGGGTTTTTGACTTCTGTTACGACGTCTTGCCCTCCTTCTCCCTTTTTGTGGACTTTTCTTCGGCGTTGTTGTTTTTCTACATGCTTCAGAGACGGCTGGTGCTGCTTGTTTAGCTTTGTGTGCATGCACATATTGATTTCCATTACTTAATTGGGGCCGATTAATACTTAATTTTTCCCGTCTTTGAATTTTATCCATGATTACCATGATTTGTTCGTCATTTAGGCGGTCTACAACAACCTCTGTCTTCCGCATAATTACCATTTCTACTGAATCCTTTGAATGTGGAGTCACGTTAATTTCTGTTTTTAAGTCGATCTCGGCAGATATCCCCACTGAATTTGAAGTCAACGGCGTCGGAGTGGAAGTTGCATCTTTTTTAGACAAACGTTTTTCAGTGGCTATTTCTTTCCTTAACTCGCAGGTAGAAACGTGGTCCATAAAGGCAGTTGCCTCCGTCTCGGGCATATGCGATTTGCACGAATTGCATTTCCGTTTTAATAAGTCAAAGTTATCTTTAATATTAGACGCACATGCTGCTATTAAATGAAAATTCAACTCTTTTTCTAGCCGGTAGACGTCTCCACAAAAGAAACATCTGTTGACAGGATTCGGAGAGTTGGTTATACCTACAAACAATAATTTATAATGTTAGCGCAGTCAACTTTAACACCGTCATATATTACGGTCTTGTAAATTAAAACACCATTAGTCTTGTATCTCACCACTAAGGGATTCAATCTTCTCAGAATCATCTTCGCTTTCAGACCGTTTTGGCGTTCGTGCTCTCGCCGGAGAGATTTCTTTTCCTCGTTTTCCTACAAAAAATATTTTGGATATAAATCAGTGCGCATAAATTCAACCTCACGTATACTTGTACTTTCTCAGCATGGATAACAAGAAAAAATCAACATTCACATACTCGTAATTCTACCGGCATCCATCCCCGCCTCAATCGACGGCATAGATGAGTCATCAATTGGATTTTCACTATCTAGTTTTTTTGCTTTGACACCTTTAGCCAACTGAACGTAGGCTCCTTCGGGTGGACGAGAGCGACGAGGATAGCGACTTTGGTTAGCATAATTGTCACTAACATCCCCAGAACGAGACCTAGCTCTAGTTTTTGAAGACGGAGGTTCAACGTCCATGTCGTCATCCTCCTCAGAAGTTACTTCTACCACCTCAATTTCATCTTCTTCTTCTTGTGTAATTGCATTTGGAGGAACGTAGTCGTTATCCATCTCATACTTCGATTTGAATCCGCGAGAGCTAGAAGAGTCTTCATCGTCAGAATTTAGAGGATTTTTATTGTTCTGTCGTGTTATTCTTCGTTTTGTACCTTTTCCACGACTACGACTACGACTACTTGGAACATTTCTAGTTATCCGTGGATGCTGCATAAATTGTTTTAAAGAACCCGGAGCAACTTTGGAAAACACAGGTGGCAATTCGGAATTTGTTTCAGCCTCTTCGTTATCGCTCAATCTAAGGTCTTGAACCGAATTACTGTCTTCAGATTCATATTCAGACAGTTGCACTCTGCGTTGTGACTGCTCGTTGACTTCGGGAACATTGCGCTGAATTCTTTTAGACGGCTTCTTTTTAATAAGTGATCCTGGTGGTACCTTTCGGAAATTATTAAGATCAGGCAGATTTGATTCAAATGGCCTTGCCGATGATGAAGGACCTGGGTTCACTATTCCAGTGTTTGAGATTGCAGTGGTGCTATTGTTTGGCACATACGATGTTGACTGTTCGTCTTCGTTTGCTCTAGCTGCACTTTGCTGAACATTCGAGGCATGGGCACTAGGGCCAGGTCCGTCTTTTTCTACGTAGGTGTAAAAGGCGTGCACCATCTTCCGTTTCTTTTTCAGTAATGGCGAATCCGGTGGGCAAGCTTCACGATCAATATCGCAAGCTTGAATCTGCAGCATTTTCATGATACTTTTCACTTCGTATTCATCCCGCTCATCTACTATTGCGTAGCCAGAGTAGAAGATGGATAGAACTGTCTTCAAATGCTTAATTTTAACGTCTGGCAGCGTAATAGTTATAACATTTGTGTTTGAACAACATGGGTTGATAGCCTAAAGAAAATAAAATTACTTACTTACTTGACTTTAATATTCACCTACTTTTATGATTTTATTTACTATGTTAATACTCTTTCTTGCCAGCATATACTTACCCGAGAATTATCAACTAACAGGTTATTCAAAAACGAAGATTTGTTGAGTAAAAAAGCCCGATGAACCGGAATATAGCCATCGTCAGCTATAATGTGAACCTCACAGCCGTTATCAAAATTCTTTCTCTGCGCATCACGCAGTTCTTTCCAGCTTGGATGGCCATTCGTTATTTTAAACTCAGTTTCAACTTCTGAGTCACCACTTCCTATAAATAGAAAATGTTCTTAAAAACTTTAGTTAGTTCGAACACTCATGACTTGTCCATACTCAAGCCAGTTTAATTCAACTCAACGTAACCAAGATACTTACCACTCTCTAATCTCAGATCCTCATGATCGATATCATTCCATGTACGGTTCTGTTCTTCGATCATCCTTTTATAGGACAGCATGTCCTTGCAAGGAAGAATATACACGTTTTTTCTGTTATTCATTATGCCAGTCTTCCTTGTGTATCCCTCCTAGTAGTTTTCCGGGAAAAAAACTATCGTCAAACCATAATCAACAACAATATACGAGCCCACCAAACATCTTAATAACTATCCACCACGCAGAATACAATTCCAAAATTTAAAAAGCCAATTCAATTCCAACCGTATACAATTATCATATAAATAATGAAGTAATATATAACTACACCCTGGATTGTTAAGGTAAATAAACTCAACAAGGAGTATGTTAGTAAGTACGAATTAGCATTACTGGATAAAAATTCGTATCCATTCGCCATTTATTAATGAATAAATTATAAAACATGATTACCTCCAGTGTCTAATCTTTAAAACAAACGTTAATCCAATAAAATATGAAGAGTCCAAGACAGAATTTTTGTAGACCAGTGAACTTCCACCTTCTCAATCACTCTCCCCCTCCCCACACGTACTCGACATTAGACTAGTCCATTCAATTTTTCAGTTACTCCCACAAAACAACTAATATAAACGTACTAAACGATATAAACTTTGAAAGATCAATGTTTTCCTATTCTCTATAACATACCAATTAAAATTGTCAAATTAAACACCACTGACAACAAATACTTTCCGAGCAACCGAATTTGTCACTGAACAAAAGAAGACCGTTGCCTCAACCCTTCACTGCACACACTGCAAGTGCAAGTCTACAAAAACACGAATGCCTCAGTGTTGTAAGTTGTGCATTGCTCGATCCCAAATAGTCCGAAGAAACCATAACAAACCCACGCTTAATACATTTACCAAAGGGTTTTTAGAGGCGTATTTTATTGAGGGGATTTTCTCGAGTTTTTAAATGTGAAGTTTTCCCCCTCTTTAAAAGTTTGGATGGGCAACAAGAGAATACAACAAAGGAACTTGTCAGTGTTTCTTGTGGTATTTCATATTTATATGTAAGCCTTTTGTATTGCATGCAATTGGAATGCTTCTTGCTCTGTTTTTAGGTGAAGCTACGGAAAATACGGGCATGGTTGACATGAGAAGTTTGCTAGTTAAATAGTGAAATGATTAAAATAGTTATAAGTTGGATGTCCAGTTAAAACCGGAATATTTGGTTTTAAAAATGAATAAGTACAAAAGATGGCAGAGCATTTTCTCCCTTCAAGATTGTTCCCTTTCTGGCTGTGTTATACTTGCCATATAGCACAGCGGAGTTGAAAAACTTACATCTTGAATAAGTAGAGGGAGGTGTGCGTTTACTTGGAGATGCACCGCACAACGCTAAAATATCAATGAGATGAGAACTCAAAACCTAAACTGGAGTAGGTATTCTAGAAAGAGACAAATCGTTCAAAGTGTTCGTGACATAGTAATACTGTAAACTGTAATATGTTGTGAAAAAGTATATGATTAAAAATAAACGACTGATTTATGTAATCAAAACATAGTTATGTACATGAAGTTTTAAAAGTAGATTGCATAGTACAATGCTCAAATATTAAATAACCGAGCCAGGTAAAGATGTAATTCGTAGAGGTAGAATCAATTAAATTGTATATAACGAGCATGTTGTGGGTGATGATACAAAAGGTGGACATGTGATGTGATTTTAATGATTGAGAACATGATGCAAACAACATTAGCTCCAGATGCTCAAGCGTTAATTTCTTGATAGTATATTTGTAGCCGTTAAAATGCACAGAAAGTATTCTTGTCCAAATTTTTATTGCTCTTTCTGATTAAGCGTATAAAATTGGGTAGAATGGTAATTTAGTTAGTGTTAAAATTCCATTAGAAACACTCCTCATGTCCAGGCTTGCCTACAGCTTAATATGCCCATTACTTATCGTTTGAAATTATCCATTGGTGAGGTTAGATTATTGAAAATTCCAATAGCGAGGCTCCAGGAGACTTATTATTACGATTACTTTGCTGCAGAGTGTAATAAAAACGCAAGTTTGAAAGACAAATTTAGGTATTGTATCAGGATTTTCCTGAACTTTTAATTCAAAGGAATTGTGAAAGTACGTGACACAAGATCGATGTGAATTCTTTCCGCGTCGTTTGTAAAAATCGCTAGTTTTCCGAACCATCGAACTCTTAAAATTTTTATCTTGTCTCAATGATAATGATCCACTCCCAATGATATTTTTACGACAATACTTTCCAATTTGATCTACTAATCAATGTAAAGTACATGAATGCATTCTCAACTCAAAATACTCATTACAGCTCACAAATTGACTAGCTCATTTCAAGCCTATTTGAGAACATTTATTCAGGACATGGATTGGCTCAAATTTGTGAATAAATTAATCTCATTTACGTTTATTAGTTTCGGGGTGTGAATCCAAAGATCCGAGAGATTTATTACCATCATGAGACAAAAAGGTTGAAAATATGTTTATAAGCTAAATCTCACTATATTACGACTTCTTGTTCGTTCATGATTTCTTGTGTGATAGTGTGATATATTTGTGAGTTCTCTTTAACCCCAAAATATCACGCATTGACCATGTACACAAAAATAGACACAAGTGAACTGGAAGGTTTGATACAAATTGAGAGACAGATGGAGGATCATTATAACGAACTAAAAAAAGGAAGGGGTCACGCACCCAAAAAAACTCGTATATGAAAAACGGATCAAGTTTCTGGTTTTTCCATCCGTGAAAGATCAATTGGAACTCAAACACATTAATTCATCTAACTCACATGAGTGGATTTTCATGCATGATATTATATTCCAATTGCACCCTTTATCTGTCCTTTCTGCTTATAAATAACGTTATTATTCATGCTTCAACAGTTATTTACCACGCTTCAAACTTTCTCTTGGTTTCTACCAAACGATTATAAATAATCATTCGGCATTCCTGGGGAAAATATCTATGAAAACAAAACCTTGTTCGAAATTTTGTGTCAATTGTACACACACTCCAAGTCTATGTTTGACGTTGTCAACAGTTTCATTAATGAAATTTGTTGAGAGAAACTAGAAAAACGGGAAAATAGTAATCAATTTGAAGCATACAAGGAACACTAAAGAAAATTATATTTTATCATAATAAAAAAAGAATTAATTTTCTGTGAAAAGAAGAAACCCAAGAATTCAATTTCATTCAAATAAAAATGAGTTTTCCAATTATTATTTAACATCCAGACAGCTTTTTCTTCTTCTTCCTTTGAACGGAACAAGTAATAGCAGTTAAATTACACTTACATTTAGTTCACCCATACTCAACAAAGTCAATGTAGCCGTAATGATATTATTTCTGACATATAGCCACCAATGGAAAATATAGAGTAGTTCCAAACCGACTTCACCATGAACATCATCATAGTTTTCTTTGTGTTTATCCAACTTTGACTCCACTGCTCGAGGAACAACGAAAAGTCACTCGAGGTTTCCGTTTTCCACAGATATAATACTGGTTTATTCTCTTCATATCGTGAAAAACATGGGGAAGCTTGTGGAATGGAAACGAGAAAATGGAGAGTAATATAGCTCTCCAAGTAGTAGCTCAAATAAGGGCATAAATAAGTTGAAACAAGTTTAAGCGGATAGAGATGTAAGGGTAACGGTGAATTTTGCAAAAGATTTGAGAAAGGAAAAAAGTATATGGGAGAGAAAGGGAAGAAAAGCAGTTGCAGGAAAGAACTCAGAAGAGAGTAAACCTCTCTATCTCTCGTAGAAAGCTTTTCGAGTGAGAGAGAAGCAAGGCATAAAATTTCCACAGCCATCCAATGGTGTTCCCTTTCCCCACAGTCATTAGATTTTCTCCCACAATTTATTTAAAATTCCATCCAGGCTATGAAAAACTTAGCAGTTTCCCATATCTTGCTGATGAATATTAGATGAAAAGAAAAGCCGAGATGTGCGTCTACCACATCATCTCTATAACCTCACATCCCGTAACCAAGTCCCTAGTGACGTGTAGAGAAAATTTAGTCAAACTATCAGATAGAAAGCTTACCACATTCATGTAGATTATGTACGTTACATTACATATATGATGATAGCATTTTGAGGACAGGAAGCAAGAGAGAGGAGAAAACCCACGGTAAAAATTGTAAAGGGATAGTTTTCCAAAATGAAGTCGTACTATACAAGGATATAATGCTTGTGTGGTACTCTTACCACAGGTTAAATATTACTTTCTCATTGGACTACGAAGATCCTACCTAGATGAAAAATATAAAGAGATGGGATGTGTGGATGGAGTGAGTTTTCACTAAAAAAATGTTCACTTATAAGCGGTTTTTTTATTCGCTTCAAGGAAAAAAATAGAATGAAAGTGAGCAACCCGTTCTATTCCAGAACAGTAGAGGATCACGCTAGAACATAATATTTTTCTTCCCATTATCCCCAAAGCGTGAACTAAATTTGCATGCAAATACCACCTGCTCTATATGTTCTAGACATTTATAAGAAATAAGTAGGATATTCCGTATTTTAAACAATCCCATAGCATCGGTCAGGTGATAAGGATGAAGGGGAATTTCACCACCTGGAATGTTTTTTAGAACCATTACAAAATTGGAAATGTAAATACAAGCTAAACTCCATCAATGATGGGAAAGTGTGAAACTACAGAATGACTATGACTTTAAAAGGAGACAGTCTCCATTTCAAAACTAATTTATTCTCTGTTAACTACGGAGAATATGAAAGACTGGATGAAATTCGTTCCGAGCTAGAATAATTTTTCCTTCTCAGTTTCTCGTTTGTACTGAGACTCTCTTCAAGTAGGAAGCTATGTAGTGAAAAGATTGAGCAAAGTGCTTGATCTTTATAAAACTAAAGCAATCCCTTGTGCCCTACCTCAATCATCATATCATAATAACCCCAATCATTTTCCTCTCATCCCTTTTATAACACTGATGACGCTAAAAATAAGCTGGAGAGAGAGAAACGAGTGTGAAAAGTGGATGACGAGAGAGCCTGCATGTGTATGAGAGAGAGAGAGAGAGAGAGAGAGAGAAAGAAACAAGATATGACATAACATGATGGGATGGTTATGAGGATGATGATGATTGTATCATTTTATATCCTATTCTCTTTCCAACCCTCAACTATTACGAGCGTTGAGGGATCACTGAGTTTGAACAACCACTACTCACTTCACTCCTCTCAACTAGAACTACCTTCTCTCTCATAATAATATATTATGTGTGCTTCTCTCCAAAACTCAGAGCCCTTTTTCCTCCCTGTATTTTGTGAACTGCGGTTGAAAGTGTTCCCTCTCCGTGGGATGCACGAGGAATCTAATAAATGTATGTATGCGGTATGATAACATCTTTCCGCATGGATGAAGAAATCATATGAAATTACCTGCCAACATATTTTCTCTCGAGCCAATGGTAACCACACAAAGTCAAAAAGCTCTCTGTACCACTTTACGCATACAATCAAGCCGTGTGAGAGTGAACAGAGCTCATCTCATCCAAACCAGAAATTTTCCTTTTTCTACCCATCACACGGGAGAAGAGAGGAGGTGAAAAGCGTATTATAAAAGGAGAAGTGATGAAGCATTTATTATTGTCATCATCTCCACATAAAATATATAACTAATATCATACATAAGTAATGATGTGATGGAGGTGTACTCTCTTGAAAATTTTCCTCGTTATCGCACATGTGAGAGAAAATGCAAATTTGCTCAGATAAATTCTCATCTCATGTGGAGTTGATGTACCCTCTCATATGCTAGTGTTTACTTGGAGATAGCTTTTCTCCACTTAATTTTAACTGTTTTTTTGAAAACTTGTTCTCTTCCCAGAAAATGATGTTTTCCCTTCTCGCCATCCCTCTTTCTAGAAATAGTGTGATAGGTTTTCATTTTATTTTCAAGGAGAACAGCCCCTCCACTCCCACTTGGAAACCTCACCATACAAAAACCAGAGATGCATCAAGATATCTAAAGTCAACCATTCAAGTTCAATTTCTGATTTCGTTCATCATACGGATTAGCAAGGATTTCTTTAAAGAGCCCTGAGATAGAGACAAGCATCCATTATATGAACCTACATTCCTATACAATATTATACTTAATTCGACTATTCCATTAATGTTACATCCCTTCGTGGAAATAGGTTCATGTACCCAGAGCCATTTCCAGACAACCCTCAAGTGGAAAAGGAGATCTTTCCAAATGATATGGATAAAGTTGGAAGACTTAACGTCAAGCTTTTGCAGATTCATTTATTGAAATACTTCCCATCACCTCTTCCATTCCTTTAAACTTCCTCATGTGCATTTCCATTTTGAAGTGAACTCCCAACTTTTCCGCTAAGTACATGAGAAAGTAAAAAAAAAACTTGCTTGAGAGTGAAGTAGAGTGGCTAGACGATCTTCTCTCAAGTGTTCCTCTCGATTTTCCCTTCTTTGCATATTTTACTGATACAAAAGACAACTCCATTTTGGAGATCCCTCTTGGTACAGAAAATCGAACCATATTACGGTCTTCTTTTAAGCCGAACTTAGATTTCTTCAAAGGATAATGCTAAAATGCTCATACACACACTCAACCATCCAATCCTACTTTGTTAAACTATCACAATCAAACCAAAAAGGTCTTAAAACAGCTGGAAAAAATTCCTCCGGAAGAATACCCATATTAAAAAGGAGCTGGTGAAAATGAACAAGGAAAATTAGTGGGAAAGCGATATAGCGGCTATACAAAGACAAGAACAACCCACGCCACACAACTTGTTTTTAATGGGTAGCCATCTCTACACATTTTAGGAAGGAACAAGCGCGCATTCATTTTCTCAAAGAAAACGCCAAGACAAAAAGCCCATGTGTAAGAGAGAAAGAGAGAGTCTCCTCTACTTTGTGTATTTATTCAGTTGGCTATATGCCTACATAAGTCTTGACATCCCTAAAGGCACTTCTTGAGCCGAAAATCATTTACAGAATTACTAATTAGCTCTGAACCTCGTCAAATTCCCATCTTAATTGTCTCTTAATTAGCTTAAATCTCGGAAAGATAAATTGACACAAAGGATATTTGTCTCCTTTCACTGGAGTCTTCTCTCTCTCTCTCTCGTCCTTACTTTTCCTTGGCAAGAGGTTCCTTATAAACTTCAAGAGTGAAATTTTGGCTCTTTCTCTCTAGCATATAAATTTTGTTCTTATTTTCTCCCTTAAAAGCTCCATGGTTTCTTTTATCTCTCCACACTGCTTATTCACAACTTTTCCTTTAGTAATAGGCAGTCTGGCGGGGAGAGTTTGTCCATGCATATTTCATGCAAGGGAAGAGCATTCAAGCTCGCTTTCCTTTCCAACTTTTGTGAGTGTGCGTCTATATCACCAACTTAATAATCCAAATATCATGTTGCTCTTTTCATCCATCTCTGTATCAACTACACTAAGCGGTGAAATTCACGCATCGTATCATCATCATCATTACCCTGGATACTCTTTCTCTCTCCACGCCACACGTACAATTACTTTCGTCGTTCTACACGTTTATATTATATATTTTGACATCAAATCCATTCATTCCAGATGGGGTATTGTGTTACAAAGAAGAAAAAAAATTAAAAAGGACATGCTGTTTCGTGTATGCTAAGCTAATATTTATCATGATGATTACTATTGTACACACTTTCCATTCTTAAAACTAGATTAGGATAAGATTGCTAAGATAGGAAAAGGATTCGGGTGCCTTTTGTTGAAACTTTATTGCTGTATCGTAATTGGTAAACTTGAAAGGATGAGGGCGACTGGAAGTGGTTTTTTCCATTCGTCATTCATTTATATTATATTTATTCATGTAAATATGCTTTTCATGAGACTTTATTATCCAAATATTAAGGCTCCAGGAAAAATGAGTTTCTTGGAAAATTCTATTTGTACTGGAAAAGTAGAAAATTTAGTGTTACCGAATTTTGCGAGAGAAAAATTAAGTATAACGGTACTTGTTAAATTTCCACACTTCAAAGCTGCTACTATTTCAAAAGATTTTTTCTTCCTTGTCCCGGTAATCTTAAAGTGGAAAAAAATGTGTAAAAAGGAGAGAGATAGAATTACCATAGAATAGGAATGTTTACACAAAAATGTGTTTATAAACGGTAAACATGTATATGATTAGTAGTCAAAGTAAGGATTTGACATTACTTTTCTCCCCATTTTTGTAGTGTCGTTGCTATAAACATGGTTTAATGCGTTAGTACCCCAGCGACAATAAAAGGAACCCTGGTGGGGCACTCAATTTACGGAGTTTTAAAGGGAAAATATTCCCTTTCTTTTGAGATACTTACCTCTATTGGAAAAGTACTTTCTTTCTCAAGACATCTCCGATCCCTTTCGAGATGGAGAGAGTGAAACTAGCTGAAAATCTTTTTGATGGTGAGATACATTTTTTATTTGATGTGTTTCAAAGAAAATGGATCAATCGGATCCACTCATGATGCGAATGTAAAAGGTTGGTTTTTATACATGAAATCCTTGTTCATACATGCATGCATGTTTGCATATATATTGCACAGCGTGGGGAAAAATTCTACTGATTTCTAAGGATAGATTGTGGAACATCATCATATTACACATATCGTGCTCTTTCGCTTCTCTAACGTAAAGAGAGAGAAAAAAATCCGCATTCTCGCTTCTGGCACCTCTCTGGAAAAGTGCTCTCCATCCTGGGATGGCTAGAGTTTTTTAAAGTATTTTCTATCATATATGTGAACAAATTTCCAATCTTTTCCTTTTCGAATACTTAAAAGGAGGTTTTTTTTCTGGGAAAAAATGTAATATGCGGAGGATGGGTGGAGAATGGCTTAGTTACTTTACTTAACTTGCTCTCTCTCCCTATTCTTTTGTCTCTCTTTATGATACGAATACGTGTGCACTGAGTTCATTCGTATTATCTACTTAGCGCGCTGCCCCTTTTGCATTACGCGTTCCCTCCCTTTTTCTTCTATTTTGGGGACGGTGTGAGGAAAAAACTGGAGAGAGAAGGCACAACCCCCTTTTTCCCATTTTCACACGTCTGTCTCCTTTCCCATGAAGATTTACCCTTTTTTGCATAATCGGGAAAGTCTATCTGTCTTTTTCAAGGTGCTAGAGGTGCTCTCTCCTGTCACTCAAGAAGACAAGAGAAGGCGAAAGCTGGTGAGTGGAAAGAATGAAAAAGTGATGATAGCAGAGGGATATTTTTCCACAGTTGGGAATGCTTTTTTATGAATATTTTTTAAATCAGCTCCACTCACTTCAAAGCCTTAAAGTGAAAAAATCCTGTTTCTTTCCTGAGTTATGGAGATAATTCATATTTTTATTTTTAAAAAACGCAAAAGTGTGACCATCATTGTTTCAAATTGATTTTTAATTCACTTCTAATCGTCCTTCGTCAACGATCCAACATTACTTGATGGAAACGAAGCCAAATAAGCTTGGCGAGATGAGAGATTGGTTTTATGAGATTACCAAGGGATAATGTGTATGCATTATGATATCTCGTAAAGTAACTTAAGCCACACATGAAGTGTGCACTATGGTATAGGGGAATAATGCGATGAGTGAAGTGGGGTTGTCTGTCGTGGAAAATATGATGAGAAGGCAAACACATTAAATCCTCTTCAGAATCATATTAACTCTTCACACAAAAGGATTTGAGTGACAAGGACAACAACAATAAGCAGGAAAAAAGAATACACAACAGTTGCTTATACAAGTTGACAAAAAATTGAGTGCAATTCGAGATTACTTTGATGACAGTAATATCCCCCGGAAAATGTGTGTCTACTTAATGATCTCCTTGGAATAAACCTCGTGCCAAAGATTAGTATCACAAGCGTAAAACCTCATGAATGGAAAATATCATTTGAGAATATCTCCCCTCAAGCAAACTCCATTTAAACCTTATCTTAAAAACG
Source organism: Sinodicranocentrus sp. ZH6 (assembly GCA_027743935.1). Taxonomy (NCBI): domain Eukaryota; kingdom Metazoa; phylum Arthropoda; class Collembola; order Entomobryomorpha; family Entomobryidae; genus Sinodicranocentrus; species Sinodicranocentrus sp. ZH6. The sequence continues at coordinate 33,996 of JAHZNA010003809.1, read as the reverse complement.
CAGCGAATTTTTTATATATAAAACTATACACTAAAATTAGTACATTAGTATCAAGCAAAATATCCTCACTTGAATACCACCCAAATAAAAAAAAAGCAATTCCATTTGAAAATCTAAGCAAACACCTCTCCATCTCTTGTATACCCACATGCATGCACAGCATTGAGAAAAAACGAAGAAAAAAAGGAAAGATGCGCTTCCACCTCCTCTTAAATCTATGTAAGTAGCGGCCTGTATTTACAAGGACAATTAAACTTTGATTGCTCCACTAATTTGAGTCAGAGCCAAACTCTTTATCTTCACCGGATGGAAAGACATTAGTCGGAGGACGACTACTATTACATAGTTGGCTTTCCTTCCCACACCAGATTTTTTGTCAACTCTCAAGACCCACATACTTGAAGAGAATATCTTGCGTGTCTTTCCTTTCTCAGTTTTTCTCCATCTACTACCACAGAAGACATACCACGTATGAGAGAAACTCAAACCTCTGCATCACCTCAGCTCCATGAGAGAGCAAACACAAGCATCTTCTCTCTGGAACACATTTCCACTCCAGATTTTCCTATACTCTCAAACTCTCCCTTTTACTTAAGACATTGACTTCCAACTAAAAGGCTTCTTACAACAAGTGTAAGCTTGCATATAGTGGAAATCTCATATAAAGTGAGCACGATGATGATGGTGCTATTGCTCGTAGCTGTTGTTCAAGTGGTCTCGACGATCAGAATGAATGTGTAGCTAACGAGTTTTCTAGTTCTGGAAACCCATCTTGTAACCAAATCCATTTACTTTGTGCACAACCAACAACGAGTCCTCTTTCTGTTGTTCCACTCTTTTCAAAATCCCATTCTCGTCGGCCATACACAAAACTTAACTACTTTATACAGAGTAGGCTTTTAGCTCAAGCAGAGCGACAACACCGGCTTAAATGTAAAAGCAGATAAAAAGCTTGGGAGAGCTAGTCCACAAACGTTAAACTTGTGTGTGTGGTAATCATTGATATATGTACGAGTCTAATGCTTGGGTCATTTTAGGAGGAATTAGCAGCAGTGTAGAGCGCCAGCCGCATCATCATCTTCGGCTCCCCACATTTACTCTAACACAAGGAAGAAAAAACAACGCACTCAAAATGAATGGAATGGAGCTGAGGAGATAAAATCCCAAAGCAATCTTTGCATTTACTGATGCAATATACTCATTTCCTGGAGAGGATGCAAAGGAAAGAGAAATGGCAATTTTCTGGAATGCATCTCCAGTGATGCAGTGTGTTTTATGCGGATGCAGTTCCCTGCATTGTCTAAAATGGATATGAGTGAGATAAAGTGTGCATTTTAAATTAGCTGGGATTTGTTTTGTATATGTTTTGAAGAAAAAACAGAAAGATTAGCTTTTCCGCTTAATACCCACCACAATTAATTTTTTTCGCAGAAACACCCGCTGTGAGAGTAGAAGATGGAAATAATTTGGAATATTGAGAGCACATGGTGGGGATAGTTTAGTTCATGTTCTACAGTCATATCACGTGTTTCAAGCTATATCCAACAATGATATGGGGAAAAATATCAACGAGGGAAGAAAAAAACTTGCCCAAATGTAATGAACGTTTTCCATGATGTAGATAGAGACATGGGCGCACACGACGTGAGACACATAGAGGCAACCAAGAGTAGAGAAGCTTCTATTTTCCGCTTGAGCAACTTCACAGAACTTTATCTCGCGGCATGTGGGGACGCTGAGGAAAAAATACCCGTCACGATATATATTCTCTCATTTAAATCGAATGAACCTAATGGGCCGGGTAATTAGGCCTTCATTGCATATATATTCTCTTCTCAAAAATATCCTTTTTTCTTTTAGCCCCTCTCTCCTTTTATTTTTACATAGATACGAGTCTTATATTATTTCAAGAGAGAAAAAAATCATTTTTATAATGTGCTGTCATAGGATTTATTTATTTTGTTGAAAAAAATATGACAGGTAAGCAAGCCAGCCACTTACGTCATTGCAAAGATTGCCATGTTATTATCATTGGGAAAAGAGTGGAGAGGGAAAAGGAGAGTGAAATTTGTAAAAACATTATCACAGCCGGAATGAATTAAACCTGGAGCAATACAAAAGTTTCTCATTTTACGCTCGGGACAAAGGAATCGCTCCACTTGGATAAATAGTTTAATTTAGCATCATATCCCAAGGCAATCCAAGAGAAAAAGGAAAACTCTTCCACTTCATATTATAACCTTATGCATATACAAAAGTATAGCAAAGTAATAAAGTGAAAGGGAAGGGAAAAGGATTTTTTACAAGGTAAGGCGTAAATTGATCCTACACATTAGATCTTAACTTTGGTAAAGGCCAAAAACTACTTAAGTAGTTGAACGAGTCGACTTTCTTCTGAATATACGTCGTATATACAGTATTATACACAAGCTTCGCTTCCATTCTTTTCCCTTTTTCTCATCTTTACTTTTTTTTCTCAAAAAACGTAATCATCCAAGCCGTTACACTTTTTTATATAAGGGAAACTCTGTAAACGTGTATTTTCGTGGACAAGACTTTTTTTCTTCCTTTTTTTAAAGATGGTTCCCAGCTTTCTCTCTCGCTTTCGTGAAACAACCTACAAAATGGTTGTGTCTCTGAGAAAAGAAAAGCATTTTACTCCACTCTATCCAAAAAGATGATCAACATTGAAAGAGTAAAAACACTTAAAAAAGTTTGTATATATTCGAGCAAGTTTTTACACTGGGATGGAATCCCTATGTATTTTATATAGTGAGGAATTTTTCTTTTTAAACGAAAAAAAGAGGCATTCCTTTATTAGTGGAAAAAGGGAAAGCGTCCAAAGTCTTCCTATCTGAACGAGCCCATCATCCGATTTTCCAGGGTGTATGGTTCTGTAGCTTGAAGAGCTCTGCTTAAATGTGTAATTTCTGCTTTCACAAAATACGAGAAAAGGATTCCTTTTTCCTTCTCGTGTAATTTTCTCTCGAGTATTTGTCGCACAACAACAACTTGTCTATAGGACCATTTAATGCTTTTGCCTTGAGAGAGAAAGAAAGAGCGAGAGTATGCGTCGTTTTTTTCTCTCCTCCCTCTCTAATCCAATCTGCTCTTTCCCAAAACTCCATTTTCCCAATTATTCTTCCTTGGCAGCAAACTCTTAAATCCCTTCCTCACTTATTTAATTGAGGCAGCATCACACACTTTCCCATTCGATTAACTCTCACGTTCCCTTTTATTTTCTTGGTGAGATTTTTTTCATTGGAGTTGATACGCTCCCTGATTGGTATAAAATGTTATGGTGTTGGGATATGTGGGGAATGGAGGAGAAAAGAATGAGATTTGATATAAGATATATGGGGTATATAGCTATACTGGGTGGCTGTCGATCTCAACAAAAAATCTCAATGGTTTATTCTTCTTAATTCTTTAATTCCCACATTGTTCTTCAACTTTCATTCAATTTATCGCTTTTTCACTTCAAAGTCTTTTCCAAAATTTAGCTGGATAGAAGTTGGCCAATGACAAGGGATATATTTTTGATGGTTGTTAATGGGAAATGCTTTCTCATTGAGTTTTTCCCTATCGTAGTAGACTTTTCGTTGGCAGTTGAAAAATAGGCTTTATATTGTTCACACAATGCTGGAATTATCTGTGTTCCTTATGCTAAGACAGTTTGCTGGACATTGGTAAGCAGACAAGGATGCAAAGTTGGTGGAATTAATTAAACACATGTTATACATGATTGAAGTAAATATGTACTTTATGAAGAATTAGATATACTTATATATGTCCGTCTGATGCATATACCGTAAGATAATATAATGAACATTGTACCCCACAATGAATTGATAGCAAAGCTTATCAAGCTGTGTGTGTTTAAACGAAATGAACTGAACTATATTTCACACTACATTGATTTGAGGAAAAAAGAAGCTTCCAGATGTATATTGCACACTGATGAAATAATTGCAAGGATTTAGTTCGTTATTTACGTATAAAAAAGCAAGATAAAGTAAATACTAATCATATCCTCACACAAAGGCAAATATGTAGAGAGGGACGAGTTGGCTCTCATAACTCCGCCAAACTTGCGTTTTACAGAAAACGGATTTCAGATTCGTAATCTAAGCCATAAAATACACTATAAACCATATTTCGTTTGGTCTAGTTTAAGCTTCACCAAAACGTACTCCCTTGTTAGCTGCGAGATAAGGTTGCACATACGGATATATATCTAATATACCATATAACCAAGCAGTTGAATAATACACCCATAAAGGCCTGAAACAAGAGGAAGGAGTTTTATTTCACTCTTGAACCACTGGATTCTAGACCTCCAAAAATTGAACCACTGGAGTCTAGACCTCCAAAAACTAATTCGACCTCGTATGTCGGTATGATAACTATTTTCTTTGTATTCATGGCAATATTTTTGCATTTCAAAGGATAACAAAATCCTTTCAATTAATTTAAAATTAAATGCATTTGTATGGTTTGAACCATGTGTGTTGAATCTAATAAAATAATAAAGAAAGAAGAAAATTTCAGTTTCAAAAAGAGTGCCAGGCTACACTTTTAATTCAAATATAGATACATTATGTTGGACGCGTCAATTGTTAAAGGAAGCATTTGTACTAATTAAACAACAGCCCATTTATTTCAAGAAGAATGTTTGCAACCCGAGGGTTTGTTTATGATTCCATAACAGTTCATTTTTATATATTCCGCTTGATAACAACCGTGCACTCCATCATTCATCGTTGGATTTAAATTTTTTATGCCTTTCATTTTTTTCCCGCAGTCAGTTTCAGTTTCTTGGAAGTAAACATTTCCATCCAATCACATAACACAAGAATCACAATTCTTCCTTTTTCTTCCCTCCCGCACAATATTTATAAAATAAATCTCCTCGAATCTCAGCTGGACTCGTATCTTTAGAATAATTGTAGTGAGGATGGGAGGAAACCACAGGATAAAAAGAGAAACCTCAACTCTCCACTTTGATTTCCACCCCAACTTCCCATCAATGAATTCAAGAATTCCCGGCATGATTTCACTAAATATTTAAACGCATAATATCAGTTCCACCCGTATCCTGATGAAAGTGGACTCTCACTCAATTTCCAGTCTGGAAAACGGGAGCGGAAAGCGAATAAAAGATTTTTTCGCTATTCCACCGAAATTATTTATCGCGCAATCCATGTGCCCGTGTGTGTACCACTAATCCCCAGAGGGTTAAGACTGATCACTGTACAAGAGGGGTCGTCCACTACGCCGACCCTTCATCAAACAGTCTTCTTGTCTGTCAGCAGTCCCACGACTCTCACTCTCTCCCTCACACATAGTTTCCCCTCTCTCAACAATCCCATGTGTGCCCAAGAGCCCCACTCGTGGTGTGGTAAGTTAACCAAGTAAAAGTATGATTGACACATTTCCTTCCGCCATAGATCCCATGCCACCAAGGAAAGAAATCAGTTTGTCGACAAACATACATATCATGTGTACACACAACAATTCATTCATTTATCTCGTCATTTCCTCCAACAAAGCCATGCAAACCCTGTCTCCTTGTAACACACGCATTATGTCGAACAACCGACATTGTACAAGTTGAACATGATTGATCCACTGAAATACCAATTGTCAGGATAAAAATCCAGTCAGCAAGGGACCCTCACGTCCACGCAGTTGGACAGTGTAACGTAATTTATCAATGTGTTCGTCTCTCTCTCTCTCTATCGTCATTGTTTACATTAGAGGAACACATGTACTCAGGAATTAATCGAATCCCTAATATATTCTCCCTTCCAACATCCCAAACATTAAATGCTTTTCCACTTGGCTAAATCCAATACAACAACATATGATGTGACATCATGATAATAGCGACAAATGAAGAGTTCTTTGTAATTTCCTTAAAAATATTTTTCAAAAGAGGAGAACAGCAAGTGAAAAAAAAATTACAAAATTGTTTTTCAAAAAGTGACATTAAACATTCTAACGGTTGAAGGAGCACCGCTTAAAAAAGAATGCTAGATTAGACTCCCGTTTTCCCAAGAATTGTTGACTTGACTTTTCCCTCTGCATTGGATCCTTCTAAAATAAAAGAGGACTTTAGGATAAAGCCTGAGAGAAAAAGAATGGTTTTAGCTAGAAGAGTACATGAACCACATAGCAAACTATGAGCGGTTGCATGTTACATCCTCAAGAGTAAAAAGGACGAGAAGAGTAAACGTTGAAAAAAAAGAATTCCTAGGAGATTAAAGTCTGCACGATGTCATAGAGAATGTATAGCCCATTTGTCCATGTTTAACTAATTGTTAAAGTCATTACTAATTTCCATCAAAGCTGAAGAGCGTAATATGAAGAGGATAGGTACTACAAGTATACTCTCGTAGGCTGGGAAAAAAGTAAGCTGAGAGTTTATAACAAGTTTAGCGGTGATGATGATGACGATGGTTTACTCTATCATCACCGTCTATTATATTATGGCTTTAGCTAAAATTCCCAGTTGCGTTTCATCAACCAACATTCTCTTCTAGAGTTCGCCAAGCTCAGCATTTGAATGGTAAAAGGAGTCAAGTAGAAAGTTGAAGAATATCTACTCCGCTTTCATGTCATCATCATCAACCTGCTCCTCTACTACATTACTATATGACTTTTTACTTACGCTTTCATTATCACAAGAATTTTTTTTTCTCCGGAAAAACTCACACATCACAGTGATCACGAGCGACTCTTCACTTCCACCTTTACCGCAGGAATAGCGATGCAGCCAAGCCAACACTTTTTTCCTTGCGAATGAGCCCCACTCACCTATACTCATTTAAAATATATTGTTCACTCCTTCTCCCCTAGTTGTGGAGGAAGACAAGGAATAATATTGTTAGAAAGGAGGGACTTGATGAAGAGAAAATCTGAACATCAGCTCATTTCCCAACTCAAACACGTTTCGAGTTGAAAAAGTCTCAACTTCTTTTTCATCGTATTTCTTCCATGGGTAACTTTATTACGAAGAAAATGATGATGACATGCAGACCGAGTCTCGTGACGAGTGTAAAAATAAGCGAGAGGAAGCAAATGGGAGAGAGGAGAGATCGACGACTTCAATTCAGTTAGTCTTAATTTTCTGACGAACTGAGCGTTTACAAATATTGACATACCAATCCCACATACGCCTTTTTTCCTTTCCAACTGCAAATATAACCTTTTAATTTAAAAGCTCCGTGGAATACATACAATATATAAAGCCATTAAATATAAAAAGCCTTTCTCTCTTGCTCTGCTGTAGAAATATAAAAAAAGTTACAAACTGTGGGAGGTATATGAGCAGCATATATAGGAGGAAAAATAAGAGGTATGTGTTTACCCGACTACTTTTTTGATTGAATACTCCTCCCGTGTGTGTAGCTCTCAAAAATTATTGTATGAGAATTGCACCAGCTCTCATTCTATATCCAATCTACCTTTTTATATCTTTTCTCTACAGTTCACCCTCCTCCAGCTTGGAGTCTCGGTGTGCGTATAACAAGGTTTTTTCCCTCAACTCCCTGTAGACTTGGAGGAGATGGTGGAGAGAAAGAAAGAGATTTCTGTAGGGATCGCTTGTACAATGAGTATTGATGTTGAAAAGCGAGAATCCAGTTTTTTGCTTAGAGCTGTAATGAAAAACCTTGACTGACCTGACCTGTCTGGAGAAGAGAAGAAAAAAATGTGTTTTTTTACTGTTTCCCTTTCTGCTGCATTTATACTTTATGCAGGAAAGGAATTATATCTGTAATGATTTCACAGACGAGCTAGAAGTCATAGCATTTATTTCCATGAAATCCATTCGCTCCGCTTCCTCCGACTGAATATTGAGGAGAGAAGCTAACAATGTGACAGGGTGTATGAGACCCATATAATGAATAATGATGATAATGAGCAAGGAGTGAAAGTGGATGGGACCCTAGTGATAAAAAAGGATAGGGTTAGTTACAGCAGCAAGGGTAGTAGCCAGTCACGTGGAATGAAAGATGAGGAAGGGACGACAAGGGACCGCAGTATTTTCCGCTTCCCGTGAAACTCGCACCATACATATACCCCACTACCGTCAGTTCATTACATAATTAAAAGTTATTCAACTCAACTCTACGAGCTCCCTCTTCTTGTGAGCTGTAATAGATAAGCGATGTGGCATAATGGAGGAAAATAGATTGGTAAACAGTTGGTAATTGTTTGCACAGCAATCTCAGCAAGTTGCTCCATCACGAAAATCATCATCGTCGTTCTGTATCCTATTCCCTATTGTGTTTAGACACGGTCCATCAATGACAACAGGTTCTCTGCTCGTGCTGGGAGATTGAAGTTGTATATAAATATGTTGGGATGATGATGTGATTACATAATATTTGCATGATCATTTTTCAAGGGTCTGTGTCTTTATCTAGTTTGAACAGTTAAAGGGAGTTTTTGTTTGAGAGGTGGATTTGAAGTGAGTTTGATGGATTATACGGAAAATTATAAATTTTTCCCTAGGAAAATGGAGCATGGGAAGTAGAGTGGAATGTAAACTAAGCTTGCTAACTCGTCTTTTATAAATGGATGAAAATCATTAAAAAGTTAAATAAATCCCGACATTGGATTGCTCAAGGTAAAGACTGGGAAATTGTATATATGGATTAGAATAACTGCATATTTTGTTTGGATTGAGCAAATTTGAAGGTTTTTCCGAAGAAAAAATTTGAGGTCAAAAAGAGAAAAATGAGTTTTGTTTGGAAAAGCCTTTAATAAAATGTCATGTTTAGGATAGTAATAAATTTCAAAGAGTTCAACAAACAGAGAACATTATGCAACTAAAGAAAAAAATTACTCAGGGAGGTGGATAAATACAGTTTTACACCATACTTTACAAATACATTTTTAAGTATTTTCATGTTCACATCTTTACAACTGGGAATGCAACTAGCACCGACATTAATCTGTTGTCACCTGATTTTCCATCGTAAAACCCTCCTCCACTCGCCACACTCTTACACACGCACAATTTTCATATGACAGAGAGGAAACGCGGAAGAGAGCATTAACTTGGATAACAACAATAATAATAAAATCTCCTGTTAAAATACTAACATGACTTGAAAAGTGTGTTTCTCATTTGTATCCTCAAACCTTTCATTATCCTCCTGTGGATAAGGTTGTTTTTCAAAATGGTCATTTCCCCTTTTTATTCTGTTTTTCTAAGGATTTACGAGCTCATTTCGTATTTTTCATTTTCAAACTGTATTACTGTTTTTTAAAAAAAAAAACTCGTCATACATGATTCTCTCAATTCCTTTTTCCAACCAAGGAATTTTAATTTAGTATTAATTCCTCATTTCTTTTCCTGCAACCTAACACAAATCGGAATGAGTCGGAAATCAATTTGAATGTTTTCAAATTCGCAAATGAACAAATGGGATTATCTTAACGGATTTCTGTTCTCCTTCTTTAATTCATTCAGGGTTGGACTTTTAAGCTGACGCATGTGAATGTTGTTACAAGGTTTATGGTTTATTGCCTGTTGATATATACGCTACGTTTGCATGGCAGGATCCAATCTACCCAGTTAGAAAAAAAGGTTCTTTGGCTTGTCGTGCGTGCAAGGATTTTTGTATCTCTCATCCATTCAAACTTGATGACTGATTGTTTTCTCCTCATCTGGATGTAATATGTGTGCACATAAGGATGGAAACAGTTTCAACATTGTAAATCGTAATAAAGCCAAAACACAGAGTGATTCGTTTCACAAGTGATTTACCTTTTTCCCTCTACCCATTCCCTGCCGTATATCCTTTTCAAGCTATGAAATCACACTAGCTCAGTCTCTAGAGAGCTGAAACTAAAGGAGTTGAAAATTAGTATAAAACACAGAGCTCAGCTTTCTTATTTATTTGACGAGAATTCTTAACAGATCACCTTGATGACTTGTACTTCCTTTGCGAGAAAAAAAATATGTCAAAAAATTTCCTCTCATTGTACATCAAAGACTCTCAGCTATTTCTTGTTGAATGCAGTCTTGATTTTTATACTGCGGTGGATTTTCGGCGAATAGAAGCATTCACTCGTTTCCCACCACCGGCAAACTCTCGTAAGGATTGAATGGTCAGTGAGAATAACAGGACAAGGGAGGAAGGTAAAGTGTGTGGGTCCACAGAAATAAATCTCTTTTCCCTTTCAATCAGTTATTCCACTCCTTTGAATACAATATCATCCATTTTAAGCCACACACACAGAGAAAACGAAAGAGAGGAAGAAATGCGTTGACAAAGTTTCTATTTGGATGGCGGTTTCTCGACTTAAACCCTTTCATCTTGATGTACATATCCCTCTCTGAATATATTTTGATACACAGGGATAGGGCTCAGCATGAGGGAAATATTTGAGAAAAGCTTTTTTCACACAAGACATGTGACAAGTACACATTTATACACAGGGCTACACACAAACTCTCACCAAAAAACACCATGTTTCCGAGAGAATGGGGAAAAAATGCAAATCCAAGATTGAGGAAAAGTTGACATCTTTTTTTACTTTATTTTTTCTCTCCACTGGGGACATTCTCCTATCTTCATAGGGAAAAGGGATCTTGAGGGGGATTCGAGAAGAAAAGTCAAGGATTCCATATTGATCTTAAAGAGCATTAGGTTATCTCTGAGATTGTGTGTATGTGTGTATCTAGCTGTGTGTAAAATATTTGTCGAAAGGGAATCTCTCTTGTTCAATTGCAATTTATATACTTTTGTGCATCCACTCTTTGATTTTCCTATGTACGGGAATCCAACGTCGTTACTGAGAATATCAATCCCTTTATAGTATTTACCCTCTTTGGGCATTTCCCTCTTTTACCTTGTGACATGAGGCTTTCCATCAGAATCAACAACTTGAAAATACTTTGGAAAATGATTGTCCATCCATGAAAAGATTGCGGAAACTTTTAGCGGGATTTTAGTTCCTTCTCTTTTTCCCTTTTCTCTAAAATGCTATTTATAGGCCAAGTATATGTACACTGTAAAGTAATCTCAAGCTGAGTGTGCGTTTTCTCAGAAATACAGATAAATTTGCATGGGTGTAGCGTGCCTAGTGCATGAAACGGAATAAAAAGTCGTTCACTATTTTTTCCTTTCAGGTGAACGATCATATTTCTGGTAAGGTATTTTAAACAGGATCATTTTGTAATAGGCTTTATTTAAAAGTAAGAAAGAATCTCTTTAACAATAGGATAATTATGTGGTGATCTTTCCACGCAAGGTTTTTTTTTCTTTGAAATGTCATTACACGAAATGTGAGAAGGTAATTTGATAACACTGCGCGTTGTCCCTTACATGCTCCTATTATTAATTCATGATATCCCTACGATGCCCCAACTTGCTTCGTGTGTCGTGGTGTGTGACACTCAAAAGAAAAAAAGGCTCCTGTCCCTTTGAAGTGGGGCGTAAGGGAGAAAAAAAGCCGAAAGAGCGACAATGTAATGCTAACATACGTGTATCAACCTTTGAGCATACAATTGCAAGTAAAAGAGGGGTGTGTTGATATTATCCGTGTTCACACTGAAAGCGGTAGCTTTTTACGAATTAGTGAAACCACATGCGTACAAGATTGACTTGTATGAGTGAAATAAATTGTGTACCTTTTTTTCTCTATACCTACCGCCATCAAAGTCATGGTTATCACAATCAGGGTAAAAATTGTGAAGGTTAAATGCGAACAGATGGAAGATTTTGTTTGTTTGAATGAGCCTCATTTTATTCCTTGGAGCAGAAGCAGCCCTCTATTCATTTCCACCATTTATTTATTCATTAACTCAGCTCTCACTCCGTTAGTCTTTTGATTGAATGGGGAAATACAATTTTTTTACAAGGGAAAAACCTTCTACATTTTTTTCATGATGCTCCTTCCATTGCCCCCACTTTCCAAAAAAAGTCTCTAAGGATTTCGGGTAGAAAAAAATTGTCGAGGAAAATTACATGCTAATTTATTTCCTCAGAGACATCGCTTCAAGGGTGAATACAACCATAAATGAATGACAGCTCTACGCTTCCTCCTGTCTTGTGTCATTTTAGCATGAGGATAAGTGATTGGAAAAGACAAAAAAGTGTCTTAAACGATGAGACTCGTCGAAGCGGAAAAGTTAGCTAATGGCGGTACTCATCCAAAAACAAGATAATTCTCCCATTTTCATTTTTCCCGAAAGTCGTCAAACATCTCAAGATTGCATGGGATGTATGCCATGCGTAAAATGTGAAAGATTTTTTGTGAGAATTGAACACACCGGATTTCTACTGGTTGACTGTAGGGGTGTTCGTTGTAGAGGTCCAGCTGGCTTCCAGAACGTCACAAGCGGGATCTCACTTCTTCTCGCTTCTGTGCAGATGTGGCTCATCCTCGTGTACAAGGCTTAGAGTAAAATAATATCCGATTGCATAGATCAAAGCGTTTTTTTATCACTTTACGGTTGGCTCAGTTGGAAGAGTAACTTGTGCAAAATAATTGAGCAACTTGTAACTGCCCTAATTTGACCATAAGGTTGCGGCTCCCTTGATCCTACTAAATGACCAAATAAAACAATAATGGGTTGTAGGATTTATATCCCCATTATGGTCAACAGACTTTTTTTTCCCCGAAAGAGAAAAAAAAATTGAATTCCTTTGAAAGATTTTTTTTGAATGCCTCTTGAGACAAATGTTTAAACACTAATTGTGTGAGAGAGAGGTGACTAATGATGACTATGAAGGGATTCTCCCGAAAAGAAATTTTTCCTCACTATATAACACAATAAATATGTGAATGATCTATATGAAGTTGACTCACTGATCCGGAACACCTTTCGGGAAAACTTTAAAAGATACATAAAGACTCATAATTGGTCCATGATAGCACCATTATTTTTTCTCTTTAAGATGCATACCCGTATGTGTCAGCTAGTATGAAACTTTTCCGGAAAAAAAACACCAAGTTTATAATGAGCACTCCTACCTCGACACGTCAGTTAATGAACATTTTATGAATGATTTTGGTTCATGTGTGAAAAACAAGGGAATGGCTCAATTCCCATATCAACATTTTTTTTCTCTCTCACTTTTCTTTTACCTCTTGTGGGACCGACATTTCGCCGTCATTATTTTGTCGGCATAATTTCCCCATTTGTATGACTCAATAAGAGACTCATTAAAAGGTTCTCGGCGACCCTAGTCACATTCTTTATGGTTTCCAACCGTACCATTTAACTTTCTATAAATGGAAGCTGATCCACCATTCACTTCCCATTCTTCAAAATATAATGTACCGTCATTCATACATGCCCAGTAGGAAAGTACCTTTACCCGTTTTCTTGTAAGTAATATTCCTCCAAAGTGCGCAATCCTCTCTAAACTGTTTTCATCTGCAAGGTTCGTTTAAGCCCAGATTCCGTGTCATTTACACAAGCTTCAGAAAGGAAAAAACCGACATGGGTATAATACCGTTTTCATTTCTTTTTCTTCTTAATCTTTATTTCTCTGCACAAAAAGCCGATCTCCTTTTTTCGCTACATCTTCCAAGAAAGCATTTTCCCGTCAAAGAATATAAACCATAAATGTCTCGGTCGCAATTCACAAATGCTTTAATATATGAACATTAATACTTGCATGTGAACGTACATATTTTTTGAGATAGTATATATCATTCTTATGAATCACTCCATGTTTTAGAGGAATGGCCAAAAGCAGGAATAAAAACTGTCATAGTGTCATGTGAAAAATATTGAGAGCTTTTATATAGCCAAAGACATTGAGATCACTGATCAGAAAAGTTGTCGGAGCTCGTAGAAAATTGCATCGTATCGGATCCTCCTTGTTCTCTTGTGTGAGATGGGCTCTTGCTCAATAAAAAAATGCTACAGTTTTCATCCTCCTATAAAGACTTATACATATATTTATTCTCATTTTCTTCTTATAACGCTGTATCCATAAAAATATATATGTATATATTTTTCACATATGAAATTTATAACAGGCAAGAGACAACTTCTCTGTTTTTCCTTCTGTCGTCTTCCTCCTCTGTTCATCGAGAGAAGCAAGTGGAGACCCATTATTACATTTATTATGTCGTTACAGATGGTGTAATGCAATAAGGCGACATTATTATCCTCATCCTTCTTGTAGTGAAAGTCTCTAGGGTCCTATCTACAGTGATATCGAAAGGAAAATGACACTACATTTTTTCTCATTCACAACTCCCACTGCGAATATGCTCCGGATATGAAGTGGAAATTGCACATATTAAATATTCAGTTGCGCTCCTTTTTTCCACTACTCGTATTCTTTTTTTTCTACATTTTCATCCTCCTTTTTTCATGTCAGTCATCATGCCCTTTCCTTCTGTAAAGGGTATAGGATATAGAGAGACATATGGACATTTGAGAAAAACGTGGTCCTTGAACTGTTTTACGAGTGAGAGCACTTCACAGTCTGATATAAATTTGTTCCCAGTGCCCATCTTACTTTGTAAATATTCCTGGGAAAATAGAGTCAAAAAGTACACTGCCATTTTCCAGTTATTTCTTATTTCCTTTGTAAGATAAGGGGAGGGTATTGGAGCAGAGTTTTATTTACAAAGATGTTTATTTGCTGTTTCAAAAAATTATGATAACCGATATTTGAATGTAAATAATTCCGTAAATGCAAAACAACAAAATTACAAGGAATAAGTCATCTTTTGGAAAAGTAAATGTCTCAAGTAGCTCGTTCTATAGCAAGTTGTTTTATATTAAAGTTTGTCATTTATTCCACCACTAAGAAATTGGAGTTTCATAGGAATTCGTATAGCTGCGCTGACTCAAATGTGAAATGAGAAAATGGAGAAATATCAGATCTGGCGTAATAGCATAATGGGAACGACTTAGATAAGTTGTAATTTGTGCTTGACAGTCCCATAGGTAAACTTTGTACTCCAAGTTTTTCCTCCTCTCTTGTCATCCTCATTGTCATCACGGTTGTTGTTCGTGTAGTCGTCTCATTGTCGTGCTTTTTGCTCAAGAGATGACTCAACTAGATTGCTTTTTTCTCCTTTTCCCACTCTCCCATATTATTTGAGAGTAATTGGAACATGTGAAGTGGAAGAGGGAAAGTTGTTTATTTTAAAGAATACTGCTCACATTCACTTTTAAACAGTGAAGCATTTAATTTCCAAGGAATATTTGAGAACCGACAAGTTTCTCGAGTAAATCGACAAAAAATCATCAGCACCACACCATACCACCGTGAAAGTCTCTCTTTACATTGTTTCCTTGCAACTAACAGTTGGCATGCCATTGTGTATGATCACCCTTTAAACATTAGAGAAAAAGAGAGACTGTGAAGTACACAATTTTCTTTCCCTCTCATGTCAACTCACTACTACCACGCATTTCCTAAAAAAAACTGATAGATATACAAACATATTATTCACTATATATTCCATACGAGTGTATGGTTGGCTTGTATACACATACAAATTTATGACTGTACCCTTGGGACACTCATTTATTAATAGGTCGGTATGCAATTTTATCTCCACTTGCCATCATCATCACCATCATGGTTACGACGAGCACGACCTGATAACACGCCATTACCATAGAGCTCACGAAAAGGGAAGCTAAGGAGAGAGTTATCATCACACATGTTCACATTATGCAAGTTATTATCTAGTTCAGATGGCATCTTTTTAACCACCAAACAACACCAAAGAGGAGGAAAGGAAACTCCCTAGAAAACTTTCACAAGTCACCCATTATTCCAAACTGCGCTCTACTTGCTCTCCATGAAGAGCCATATATTCCCTTATAAACATTTCCAGCATACTCTGCTGGAAAACTTGGTTGGGCTCAAAAGGAGGGGAAATTTGTAAACTTTGAAAACTCTCTTATGCTTCTCTATTTCCACTTATTATGTAACATACCTTTTGGGATGGAGTAACTATTTTGCATTATATTATTACTCTAGATTACATTTCAGTTTACACTTACCCCTCTCACTCTCTCTTTCTGTTGGACTCACATCCAAATAATAATTGTCCTCTTGGTGTTTAATAATGATGCAACTCTATCACCATCATTGTTACTTTGGAGGGCTCCTCTTTTTTGGAAATAAGTGGAGATATGGGAACACAGCATGAGAAACCTTTGCTACCTTCCTCCAAGTTTGTTACCCATTTTTCATATAAAAACCTCCCTTCCTCTTACAACTCTCGAAACTTTTCGTTTTACGTCTGGGATAGGATTCTTACAAAGTTAGGGATAACATGCAAGCTACACTGGGATTTTCCTCTAGAGTGTAAAATGCTCCATGCTATTATGTTCTTTGCAAGTGGTAGAGCTAATTAGCGGTTGGTCCTGGAAGGAAGTAATTGCTTTTTCTCTATTATTTCAAGATTTCTCTGGGCAGCGTGGAAACTCCAGAGAAAATTGGATACACGGAGAGGGAAAGATATATTGTGGTAGTTGCAATTGTAATTTTAGTCTATCCAGTTCCCCTCTTTCATAAAGAAAGACTATCTTTTTGATAACCTTACACAATTTTTGTTACAGCAAGTAATGAAATGGAACTTTACAATATCCAGTATAAAGTTTAATCATTTCATCATCACTGATGAAATTTTCATTACGGATGAGACTCTCCATCCTCCATTATGAGTAGTAATTGGGCAAGTCCATTATTCTCTTGAATACCTTTGGTGGGATAAAATGGTACATATAATTATGACAAGGATTGTACAAAATTTGATATAGATTAGATGATTTTATTCTAATGGTAATGATGACTGACTACCTACTAGATCAATCAAAGCATTCTCTAACAATATCATGATAGGGGAATCCTTAGAAAAATAACCTGAATGACACAATATTATATAGATAGTTTCATGAAAATGTCTCTGTTAAAGTTAATGAGCACATTTTACAACACTCTGAATCTCCCATGCTACACTTCTTTGATAGTTGAATGAACACAAAAAAATGATGTGAGACTGAAATGGAAAAAGTACGTCATTCCAGATTACCCTGGCTAAGTTGAGCTTCCTAATTAGTTGGAAATTAGTCACGCCTCAATGTTTTCTTACATTATTCATACATTGGCTGAGCTCACCTGGAGAGAGAGAGAGAGGGTCCTTTTTTAAAACTCTGCTAGCATATGGGTTCGACAATGAATGAAATTTGGGACGGATGGGAGCACACCTGTGTTCACTTGGCTTCATTTTCCCCTCCCAAATTTCTAAGCATAAAACATACTCACCTTTTCCAGACAACCATATTGATTATTTTTTTCACCCAAGTTAATCTAAACTATGCTCCAGTTGAACCTTACTTATTTTCTCCTTGCTATTCCTTCCCAACAAGAAAAATATGAGGAGTTATAAAGTAAAAATAATGATGGGGTTGTCTCATCATGAAACAAATTAGACTTTTTCTTCTCTTCCACCTCCAGTTTCCAGTATTTCTAAGAAAGGGGAAATGAATGCATTTTGATACATTATATGCACCTTGACTTATTCTCGTCTTAAGTCAACTCTCCACTAAAAATAAAGTCTGAAGGGAGGAGAACTCAGTGAAACAAAAATTACACACTTTGTCTTTCATTCACTCATACATGGATGAGTAAACAAGATGAACATTTCTCAGAAATTGATTTGTAAACATTTCTCACTCCCCATTTCTATGATGCAATACGAAGACAAGGGTGAAAGTTGTGACAGGGTACAGGTGAGCGTAAGCGTGAAAATTTAACGAGTATACTACTTTCTTGATTTACGTCTACCTCCTACCGCCTCATGTGTAATGTGAAGGTGAACTCGAACAAATGACACAACGACCCCGGGAGATTTCATTTTTTTACGATGTTACAACTCAATCCCTAATAATATGGGAAAGGCATATACATGCAAAAAATTTATATATCTATTGAGTCATTCATTGAAACTTCTCTGGATGAGGAAATAAATAACAACTATCAGACAGCACACGTATAACGTATTTTAAGTTTTTTAAAACCTTGAACTGGATCATTCTCTGCTTCTTCTTTATTATCTATTTTTTCTCCAAATTATTGGTTTTTATGAGACCAAGGACAAGGCAGTCGAAAATATTTACCGAGTATAATTTATCATATAATATATATTTATATGTATATAGTATATATCTATTATGTATATATATATAATTGTATATGAATAGATTGATGTCATGTGTGATTATTACAATTGTAATTAAGATAATCCTCATTTCATCTTGGATGTACAACCTTTTCAAGATTTTTTTCTTCAATATTTTCATTCATCGAGCCCTAGTAAAATGTACTCCTTTTGGTAGTTTTGTGAGCTCGGGAAAAATTCTAATTAGATTTAAGATTACAAGTACGCTATACGTTCACAATACAATGAATAAATGCGCTTTACTCTTATCCATTTACTATATATAATATACACAGCTACAGTAGTCAATGTAATTTTGACCCAGAAACACACGAACAAAACCACTTTTTTTTCTTGAAAAATCCTGCTGGATTTTTGCTTTGGGAAAAAGTTTCTTTTGGAAGTTGGATTTGTGCTTTGAAAAATCCCACTATTTTTGGCACACATGTCAACTCGTAAACAATTTAATACTCTGTAAACATCCTTCTATATTTCCACATTTCTGCTCCGAGCAGTTAAAGGAGCTGTCATTGGTTTGTATGGAAAAAATTGTCACATATTATATTCTAGAATTGCCTTTGTAATGTAATATTCTTTTAACGGGGAACAGATTAAAGCATTTTATTTCATTTGTCAGACTGATTATATTTGAATTTACTGTTTAAAAAATCCTCTCCTCCACTTTTCTACTAATTATTAGGAATTATGACTCAGGTGGGAGAAATACGAGGAAGAGAAGGAATTCGTAGGTGGTCCTCCACCTGCACTATGATACGAGAGTAAGGAGCCAGCACCTCCACTGGATACACTCCCACCCGCCAAGTAAGCAGTCATATGCGGGTAGAGGAGATGATGGGTAGCCGCAGAGTAAGGGGAATTTGCTGCGCCAAACGAGCCAAGACCTGAATTCGGATACACAAGGTCAAGACAATCAAAAATCATTAAGGGAGCAGTACTCAAAGCAATGCAGAAAATGACAATGCATGCAGTTCAATGCAACTCTGGAAATTCCCTATTGACACGAAAGAGATGGAAGGTTCAAAAGTGAAAAATATCTGGGCTTCCGGGAAAAATAAAGGAGGATTTGTAAAAAGAAGTGTTTACAACCAGACAAAACAAATATAATGTCCCGCATGTTTTCATCCTGATAACCTTCCAGAGGGAAAATGGCTTTGTTTTCCATCAAAATCTTATTTTGTCATAGTCATCTTTCCAAAACCATGAGGAAAAAGGGAAGAATAACATTATTTTATTTTGGTTGAAATGGGGGAAACATGTCTCTTTGTAAATGTAGCTTAAGCGAACACCCAGTATGCATAATATTTGTTGGGATGGAAGGTTATCCCTTTTTTCTTAAGCAAAAGCAGAAAAATGTACATAGGTGAAATCTCGAGTGTGGTTTGTCTCACCAGATTTTGTATCACTGTTGGAACTTTTGGACGATTTTTTCCTCCCTTTCGAGTCCGACCCTTTGTCAAGTGAGAGAGGATCATCCCCCGTGACAGATTCGGAATCTGAGCGATAATTTTCATCCTCCAGAAGAAGATCACATGAGTTTTCATCATCCCCATAGCTTGTCTCGCAAGGGGACGTGAGTAGGTCAGAGTTTGGGGGTGTTGTCGTCGTTGAGTCTGGATCTGCATCTGTAAATAGAGGATTCGAGAGCCAGATGAGAATAAATCGGAAATTATGTACGCGTCAATGGGTTTATCGGCTTTTGGGGTAAATTAGACTGGTTTCGCTTGCTACATGGGACGTAACCTTGACATGCGTTAGTAATAATGAATAAAACTGTTTTATTTCTTTTGAAAGAATCCTAATTGAATACAAAGGGCAGCTTGGATCAAACCATGTAATTGTTTGTTTTTATTAAAACTTTAAAAGGTTCAAACGATTTCTTTTGAAAACCAAACAATTTGGCTACGTTTTAATAAAATCTTGGAAAAATGCACGTCCAATATCAAATTTTTATTTTGGAAACTAGTTTCCAAAGTGCTTAAGTTTCCCCTTTCGAAATTCCATGTTTTCGCAGCCTTTACTTCACAACTGAAAACTGTAACAAGCCCAGATATACAATGGAAACTTTCTAAAGCTGCATCATAGATTCAAAACATTATCTTTTTCCCCACAACTTACCATGGATTTCTTTGTAAGCGAATCTAAAATTGGAAGAAGGCGGATGCGAGGCAAGGAGTTTGGGGCTTGGAAGAAGACTTTTATGATGTGTTGAGTGAAGTGAGGAATTTTTTCCGGTGAATTTATTCGGATCGAGGATATTTTCCACAGAAAAGGAAAGTTTCCTCGGTCCACCAGCCCCATTGCTACTAGACTCAGTTCTCGTGTTACAAGATGGAAGTGGAGACGTTGCTCCGTGCATAATCCCAACACCACTTGCACACAAAATCCCATTGTTCCCACTGCTATTCACACTGCTACTACTACTATTGGCACTATTACTCCCTTCCGACACTGAGCCACAATTGATACTTAAACTACTACTCGAACTATGCTTACTTTGGGCGCCACTTCTCGACTCATTGTTATTATTAAAGGTGGCCACAAGCCCAAGCCCGTCTTGCCCCAAATGATTATTATTTGTACTGCTGTTATTATTATTATTGTTGTTGTTGCTCAAGTCCACCGGCTTACTCATTTCCGAAGGGGAGTAGTCCATCAACTCATCTGTCATGACGACTGTCACCATGTTGTTACTCGGGGGGAGAACCTTGTCACCGGAAACACCACCACTGCCAACACTCTTCCCACTACCACTTCCACCTTTGGTCCTACTCTTGTGAGATATCTTGTCCGAGTCCGTCATTGATTGAGCGGTTGGTCCATTGTCCATTGTTTCTTGAGCAGAAGAAAGAAGAAGAAGAAGAAAAAAAAATCTTTATTTTTCCCTTTATTTTTCCCAATTTCTCTAAAGTCTCAACTCATATTATTCGTTTCTCTGAAGAAGAACCAAATTCCCGAAAAATGTCACACTTTTACAACTTTCCACTTTCCTTCATCAAACTTTCCCTCGAGATAACAATCTTTTCAAAATCCTACCAAGCTCGGCATGTTTTGACAGGAAACCAAGAATGACATGACAGTGCAAGTGTTCTCTTTGTATTTATAATTGACTCGCACAACACAATCACCACCACCACCTCACAAACAACAGTAAGGTGGGAGTCACAATGTACATGTGCTTTTTCTTCTCTTGTCTATTATACCAGGGAAGTCGAAAAATCTAATTTCTGAGGCCAGTGTTCCCTGTTCCAGAGTGGTTTTCAGAATCACACTCTTCTCTTCAAGATATTTTCAAAACTACGGTTTTACATAGCACATTGACTTGCTAACTACTCCAATCCCGGTGGCAAGATCCACTCTCCATGTGTGTGTATGAGTGTGATGTGATCACATCAGGAAAATGAGAATGCCGCTGAGAGAGGAACGTTTTGGGTCGTGACTTGTTCAACAAACACGGGTCTCCTTCACTCTCAAACCTACTCTCGTGGTTTTTTCTGCCTTGATGGACTAGTTTTGATGACGAGGATGATGATGACGGTTAAAAAAGGATATGTGGAGAGAGATACCAGAGAACAAAAACGGTTCAAGTGACACGACCAAAGAGGAGAATAATATTGTACAATATTCCTCCCTATCCTAGACACGCACCGGAAAAAAACTTTAGATGGGTTTACGAGAGCAAGAGAGCAAAGTAAATTGGATGGTATTGCGCGAAAAAGATTATGTTCCCAAGTTGGCATGTAATAGGAAGCAAGAGAAACCGTAATTTTTCCACTTTCTTTCATGACTCTTTTTTGTTCCCATTGATGATCGTGGCGGATAGGAGGAGATTCTTGATCCGCTCTCCGCCAACCCAACACAGCCCTGACAACCTCGACCAGCCTGCCATGCGTTCCATCCCTTCATCTAGTAATGTTGGCTTGGGGCCGACCCTAAGCTAAAAGCCCCACACAGAGCGAGAGATACTCGTACATGGAGAGAGACACAGTTCCATGTGTGAGCTGAGCTTTTATCTTTTTCCTTCATCCTTTCCTATTTCCTCGAAGCTTTAATATCATATTCACCACTTGTCTTACTTACTCTCCACGTTGAATTCCCTGTATTGCTTGGTAATAACCGGAAAACAAGAGTGTATCTGGCAAGATGAGAACATCCTCTATTTTTCTCTGTACTTCACCGCATTCCGTATATATGCACCGTGGAGTAATATCCTTGTGATTGTAGTGCATTTAGTGGAGAAGGGACTAGGATATGAAGAACATCTCTCATCTATTCCCACTCCCTCAGTCAAGCTTTACATTATTATTATTACACATGACGATCATGTGGAAAAACCCTGCTATCATCCAATTACTACTCGCGCTCATTTAATCCCACTGATCCCACTCCACCGGTTGGGTTATCCTTCTCACCTGGATAATAACCATGGAAGAGAGGAAAAATGAGATGACTCCACTTGTCTAATCATCATTAGAGAGATCATCACTTTTGGATTTTACACTCTACCACGTTCCCTCAAATATTAGGCACAACAGGATATCATGTATTTTTCTCTTTCAATGAGCGTAATAAGCTTTGAGGATAGTGTGCGGAGAGAAATTAAACAAGATTCAAATGAGGTGAGAAATACGAAGCTTCATGCAAAAAAAAACTAATTCTCCTCCTCTCAACTTTAATGCATAATAATCTAGAGCAATATTCCTGTAGTTAGAGGACTTCCCTTATAACCTTTTTTTTCAAGTCCTACAATACAAGGTGGGAGTTTTATAGACAGGGTGGACAAAGTGAAGACCATTTTCTCTCATCCGTGTGCTCGCTTACACATACATTATTTATTTTACGCTTGCTTAACCCAATCCAATCGGTCTCTCGACAAAGCCTTGCATACCACGGATGAAGAACATTAAATTGCATTTACTTGATGATACAGCTTTTGCTGGAAAGGGTTCTTTCCTGAAGAAAAAAAATTGAGTTACCTTGCATAGTTTTCATTCTCTATCTCTCTCTCTCTCTCTCATTCTCTCCCTTTTCACCTTTTTCCACCATCACCGTCGAGTTATCATGATTTTTCCTAGAGAAATTATTCCACTCGTTGGAAAACTCTGTTAGAGGTAAAGCTAAAGGTGGATCATTCAGTGATAAAAAATGCATGGCAAATGGAGAGGACAAGAGAGACTTTATATTTTTGCGGGAAAAGTAGCCATGTAATGTTTACATCCTCATCAACATTACTACATCCTCTTCGGTTTTCCTAACTCGAGAAATTTTGCTGAGAGAAAATGATGATGGTGACTGATGCTGGAGTAGTGCTCTCCCACTGGTGCTCTGCGAGACTAGCACCAATTACCAAATGAATGGTGCTTAGGAGGAAAAGCAAAGTTTTGACAAGTTTCCCGTCTCTCCGGGTCGTCTCTCTCTCTCAGAGTGAGAGAGAAAAAAAACTAGTCTTGCTATAGTGTATTCCTAGACTCTGTCTTTATAATGGTTTCTCCGTCTCACCTAAGCTCTATGCATTACTGATGTACTGCTTTTACAAGTGGAAAGACTACCTAACACGGATCCCTCTCAAGCCCTCATTAATTACTTGGACGACTTCTCTTTTTATGGTGTTGATTTCTCCACACCATCTCAAACGAGGAGCGTAATTAATTCATTTTATTGGCTTAAAACTACTTTGCCATTTAGTGCATTTATTTTGTTTGCACTTGGTGGATCTCCATTGTAGAAAATCTGATAGGTGTCTTTGGCAGAAAAGAATGGGTACAAATGGGCTTTCCCAACGTTTGCATTGTTGGCTCAGCAGAAATGTCTGTTTCATTAGGGAGCTTTCCACTCACCACCACTAATTCCAAATTGAGATACATTTCATCCTCAAACCTACTCAAATTTAGGGCTCCCTTTGAAAATTGCTGGAACGGGAAAGTTTTTCTTGTAAAAAAAGATATCTTTAAAGAAAAAAGGATTTCATGGGGCTACTTGAGACTGCAAGTTTTTACCAAACGCTGTCTCATTTTGTGTTAGGGTATCTTAGAAAAAAGCTTGAATAAATGGATTCAACCACATTCAACCATTTTGTCTTCTTTTTCTTCATCAATTCTAATCCTTTCCAAGTACTTTTTTTCTCTTCTTCATACCCGGAATAAGGAAAAAACTTTTTAATATTTGAAAGCAATGAAGCGTGTAAACGGATGTTTGACAATCACGTATTCGACTAGGAGAGTGAGAGCACATATCAAAATCAGATTTGGAGGGAAACGAGGTGGACAAACACTTAAAAGACTAGACACCATTCGAACACATTTCTTCCTTCAAATACATTGCAAGACTCTGCTAAAAGAAGAAGAAAAAGTCTTCCACGATAGCTTCTCATGTTACAAGACTCTCTCTCAAGAATGGACTCTAGGGAATGGAGTATCAGCGAGGAGATAAAGTTCTCTTCTTTGAGTTGAGTGAAGCCACCAGAAAAAAATAAATTGACAATATATATCTCTCTCATGGCATTCTCAGAGCAATCATTGGAAAAACTATAGTGACTTATCTTGAACGTCAGTAGGAATTCATTCGTTGCCAGATAATTGTTGAAATTAAAGGATTTTACAAAATGACTCGGGAATAACACCCAATTCATCTTTCACACTATGGCACTCCACACCGAGACGGGATACTTGCGGATAAAAAATATACGTTTTCTCGTAGCATTTATCAAAAGAGCTTATAAAATTACCGAGAAAATTATCCACCCAAGCTGGTAATCCCTTTGCATAAAATGTCTCTTGCAGCTCTCTCGTCAATTCTCCTTTTTCACCCAATATGAATATATGCCTTGGCAAGGGATGATTTAACAACGGTTCACTGGTCCGAAATGGAAGTTACAGAGTACGAGACTCGCTCTCTCTCTCAAATCGGCTCGTCAACCCTGGATGAATGGTTAAGACACACCGGACAAAAAAGTGCGTAAGAGGTTGATGATGCAGAGAGCTGAAATCGGACGAGAGATGGAAATCCAATTAATGTGTAAAGATTGAGATGCAAATAAGCGAGTTTAAGGTCTATTGACCTCTAATTCGCGTGAAATTTAACGGAGGCATTTTCTCATTCAGTTGGAAATGGCGATTTTTCTCGTGTGCCAGCAACTGGAACAAAGTGTTTTGGAGCACTCTCTCTGGTTTTTCCCTCTCTCATACAAAAAAGAGTATATCTCCAAAGCTGTTTGTAAGACTCTGCCTCTCTTTCTCTCTCACTCTCAGTGTATTTTCAGAAGTGAAACTGGGGGAAAAAAGAAGAAAAAAGTGAGAGAGACAGTGAGTGAAAGAGAGTAAGAGAGGCGCTCAACCGTGGAATAAAGTCATTTTGGGATAAATAGGATCGGAATTGGACAAGGGAGTAGAATGAATGCAATGTGCTCACCCAAAAAACTTACTGCATACGGCCTTTTTACTCCAAACCTGTTTTCCTCCACACAATCCCTCCACACTTCTAACTGCAGGGAAATGAAGGCAAACGAAGAGACCCACACAAGGAGCAACAGCAACACGCAGCCACATACAGACACGATAGATAATAGGAAAGTTGGGATGCCATGGCATCCAATAATACCCGGATTAGAGAGCCTTCCCCCAAACCGCTTATATAATGGACGTACTTATTTCCCTATAAATACTCTCCTGGCAGGTATTGACGATGATGGCTTTTTTTCGCCTCTTTTTCTCTTCCATTCACTGCACATTACACCATTTTTCTCTGGTATTCACGGAAACTATGGGAAATCACTAAAATTCCCTATTCGAAAGTACAGCTGAGAAGGAAAATGGAATCATCTTCCTTTTAAATGGAGAAGAGTGGGGAAGTATGCTTGGGGAAAAAATGCGTAGTCAGATACACCGCAGAGATTGTATCCTCTGGATTCACAGAAAAGAGTTTAAATTTTCTCCAGAAAGGGTTTCCGCCTTCAACCAAAAAAAATATCTTGGCAACATTCTTTTGATATCATTAAGACTGATAGACGAGCCATTCAAGTGGAGACTCATCCTATTTGCTTTCATCCTATTTTATACAGAGTCATATCAGCACCGCTTGTTAAATCATTCTCTTTCCCGAGTTTTCTTGGCTGAGATGTCAGCCAAAAAATAAAAGTGGTCATGATCATGATCATGACAAGAGTAAATGCTTTCAGTTGTACTTCCCTCTAACATAATTTTCCCCTACAGTGCTCATTTTCAATTGTAGCCATTTCGAAAATAAATAAAAATATACTCATATTATGACCATACCCCTGCAATATTATTGACACTTATTGAAAAGTGATTGACATCCCATGAACTACCCACATTTGTTTCTAATTAAAACTTCAAGCATGTTTTTACTATTGGTATGAGCCACCTTCTCCCTTCCTCTTTTTGCCGAGTTGACTCTGTCTCTCGACAAGTTGTCACTTTAGCTCAATTAGTTAGTGAGGGGAAATTAATTACCTAGTGGATGCTCCTCCACATTACTCTGAAGCGAGTTGGGTGGCTCTTTCTTAATTCCCTTTCACGCAGTCTATCTCTGTTACTCCTCTTCTGTCGTCTCCATTAGTCTTCTTCTCGCTAAGAAAATTCACTCGCTGTGAAACTGACACTTGGAAAGAAAATTAGTTAATATAATATGCCGACTTTAAAATGAACTACGGCATTTTTCAATCTTTGGCTTATACCATGATGACATGTTTCGAAAAACAGTTTTATATTGTCACTTTAGACAATAATGATTGCCTTTTTGTTCATCGCAACTTGCTATTCTTGTCTAGCTCGGTCATTTACAAATCAATTTGGAAGGTCAAAATTGCATAACTAGACGTTCGGGGATATCACAACCATGTTGCGTAATATTTTTAATGTGAAGAACTAGTATTGTATAATAATAAATTGGGATATCCTCAGTTGAAATAGTAGCCATATAAATGAATTAGTTAATTACCGATAATATGTAACTCAATGAGAATTAAAAATTAATGCTTTATTATTATTGTTTATTATCGACGAAGAAATAAAAGGCATAGTCGGACAGCCTGAATGTAGTTTCTACGGCATATGCATCATGCATACATGAATGTAGTAAAATGACGAAACCGAAAATTCTCGGAAAAAACAACAAAACCCTTAGATTTTAATTAGTTTAGTATGAAAGTGACATACCGTGCACAACTGCCTCATTATTCTCGGTGACTTTGAAATTAGTCTTGAAGGAAATAAGAAATTCTCCGAACAGCATAATATTTTTTATGAGTTCACAGTATCATATTCTGCTAATTATTTTGCATTTATTATGACGGAAACGAATGTGCACAAAAGTAAATTGCAATATTTTTTGTCAACTTTTTTCCTCTCTCGCTCTCTCTCTCTTTCTCTGCATACCTCTTGAACAAAAAAAGACATTTCAACTTTGAAAAAGAAAGAACCTGATTGAGTTGGTAATTGCCGGTATAATGATCTTCTTCACCGAGAGCAATCTGGAGAGGGGAAGGATATTATCATCATCCAACAAATGATCATCAACTCTTTCCTCTCCCACTCCATCTCAAAAAGAATATATCCCCTTTTGCCATCTCCACTCTTTCCTACCGTCATCATCTTGAGAGTGTCATCATGTTATTTTCTTCACTCTTGAAAATATAGAAGGTTCTTTGCACATCACCAAGAAAGAAAGAGAAAAAACTCATTTTCTCATATCATTACTGTTATTATGATACAAATCTGGAGAAGCTATAGTATAATATTCTGCATCATAATACATCTTTTTTTCCTATCATATACGACCTCGTTATTTTGCATACGTAAACAGGGAAATTTTCTCCAAAGCTCATCTCCTCCAAGAGTTTATATTATCTTCCCATTTCTTTGCAAATTGGGCTCGTTTTAAAAATATGATTTGAAAAAATAGGGAAAAAAGAAGGAGGAGGCAGAATCTACCGGGGAAAAAATGCCCAACCATTTTAAAACAAGATGGAATAGAAGTTTTCCTAAAAGACGTGTAAACTCAAGTGAGTCGAGAAGAGGATGGAGCGAAGAAGAAGAAAAAAATAAGAGAGACGAGCCGAGGAACTTATTACTTTTATTATCTTCCCTTTTACTTTGTATACTAGGATATATGTGTATCATCATCTCAATGTCTATATATTTTTTAGAAGCTTTTGCTTTCCTCTCTCGACAGTTTATTAGAAGACTGTCTACAAAAAAGCAATCCATAAGTGTGTATAATAGTCTTGTATTTATTTCCTTCTTGCTTCCTTCCATTAGAGCCTTAAAGGATGGCTGCATGCACAAGGATAATCACACACCACAGATGATTAGTAGACCCATTTCCTTTTTATTACTATCATTTTTACAACCAAAGAGAAAAAGAGGATGAGGAGGAAAAATATATCCGAGAGTATTTTTGGTGGCTTGCCTAACTTTCCGCTAAAATTAGATATGCACAATTCACAAAGTTAATTTCCTGTAGTCTGTGCAAGACAAGGCCCTTATTACATGCTTGAAATAGCAATTTTTCTTTTCTCATCCCACACGTTAGCTTCACTCTTTATTAGATAGTTTTTTCACGCCCCTTACCAATTTACATTAGTCGTAATTACCATTGTTCCCCACATTTTTTCCCCCTTCTATAGCTCACTCTCTTTTGAGAGGGGCATTAGTAATATCCTCACTGAAAGTTTCTTACGGAGAGGATAAATATCTGTAAAGAAAAAATTGGTTGTCTGGAAAGCATTTAAATTTTTAAGTGACGACCGTATACAATATCTTTTTTATATTCCTTTTTTTAAACTAAATAATGCACCACTGCATCTCTCGTTGTGGATCCCATCAACTTCATCATAAATAAACATGATGATCATTTTATTCTCCTAATTTACACGGAAGGAGTGAGTGGCAAGGGCAGACAATGATATTAGCTTAGTCAAGATAATAACAAGCTATAAAAAGCCATCAAGTTTGTTTGACTCTATTACATTTCTCTTGTTTTTCTAGTTGCTTTGT
This sequence comes from Sinodicranocentrus sp. ZH6, assembly GCA_027743935.1. NCBI lineage: Eukaryota > Metazoa > Arthropoda > Collembola > Entomobryomorpha > Entomobryidae > Sinodicranocentrus > Sinodicranocentrus sp. ZH6. The sequence goes on along the minus strand of JAHZNA010003809.1, from coordinate 4,798 downwards.
CAAAACTCTATTTGTTTCTCTTTCTTCTTTTTTCTTTCGCTTCATCAACTTTTTTTCTCAAGTTTGGAAAGTAGGAGAAATGACAAAATATTATTTTGTTGGCGAAACTTTTTTTTACAATGGAAACTTTTATACATGTGTGGATCATAAGGTAAAATTGGGATGTTAATAAAGCCCTCATTTTTCGACTCTTTTTATCCAATCATCCAATCCCTAGTTTGTCCTTCTAGACCAATCCCTCGTATAATTTAAAGTTTTGAAAGAAGACAAACAAAAATTGGATCTCTGTTTTAATAAGAGGATCCTCATTTCTCCCTCCATTTCACTCACTGACAACATTTGGAAAATGTCACAAGCTGAGGAATGCTTACAGCGTAAAAGACAAAAGCCAATTTATGTTTTTTTACAAGAATAGCCAACAACTCTCGGAGAAGATGACACACTGGCAGAAAATATAATTAGCTTAAAATTCCACCTCCTCCTTATTCCCTCCTGACAACTTAAAGTAGCAAAGGAACCAGCCATGGGATAGTGTATTCTCCGTAATTTCCTACTAGTTAGCTATCATTAATGAATGAGAGCAATTATACAAGAAAATGAGCATGGCTGAGTGAGGAACGACGGAAAACAAGGATTTTCTTCCTTGGTAAAAACCCCCCCAAAAATCTGTCCAAGTGGCTTGTCGTCTCGTATAATTAATACTCATTATGAAATAACTGAATCGACTAATTAATGGTAATGGTAGAGCGGGAAGGAAAAGTGTCGAGTGTAAGGAGACCGCAACACCAATCCTTTCCTCATTTACATCTTGTCGAATTATACATCTCCCTATGCAACTCCCTACAAGGGAAATGGACAAGTTGAGTCTCACAAACGGGGGATATCATCTTTTAGAAGCTTTGCTCTCGCTCTTGTCTCAATCCTCATTACAATTTTTGTCATGGGATGGGTTTCCTTTTCCTTTCTTCTTTGTTTTCAACTTTTTTAACAGAAGCTCAAAGCCCAAACTAATACAGATTCTTAGAGAGAACCTTACTTTTTCTCTCTTTCTTCCTCATGCATTTGTACTGATTGACTAGTTGGCTTGTTGGAGGTGGAGTTTTAACAATATTCTATCCAATTTCTTAAAGTTTCTTTGGATTTTCAGCATTCCGCAGCAAATTAGACAGACAAATTACTCGGTTTTCCGAGACAAATGATTATGGTGCAATGCCAACGAGTCGGCACTGGAATAATTAGTGAGAGGGGGAAAACTCAAAGAGAGTTTCAAGAAATAGAGAACACCAACTGGTAAAGATTATTACCCACGGTGAGTGGGAATGATCGTGTAGAATTGCGTTATTTAGGATATAATGAACAAATTAAAAAATGTGCGCATATGTTTTTCCCCGTTTGTAAAGACATATATATCAAATCCTTTAACAACTTTAAAGCAAGGCTCACTTCCCTACACACATTCACGCTTTTGGGAGAAGAATCAAGCGAAGAAAAATGAAATGAGTCGGAGTACATACGCACATCACTGCAGACATAAACGACAAGAGAGGTTTGTCCCTAGGAAAAAAATATGGCATATAACAAAATGTACCGTGATATAACGGCATAGTCAATTACTTGCACAATGAATGTAAAGAGAGAAGATCTTTGTTGTTGTTTTTTTTTCTCAGTTTTTCTCTCTCTCCCTTCTTCGTTCTCAGATGAAAGGAGGCAGCTCGCTTGAACCGTCTTTCAATTGACATTTTAGCGCATTCCAAGCTAATTATTTCCTGTTCTCTCATCTAAATATCTCATTACTGAGGGTATACATGTGTAACTATTTATATTTGCACTTTGACTCCACTAATGTAATAGAGTTAACGGGCTAACTGAGTGACTGACGGGGGAATACTTGTGTGCAGAGATATGAGATAATTTAAATGAACGAGAGAAATATATGAACATTATTCTTTTAAGTACATTATCATATGTGGTGGTGGTGTGTATTTGCAAAATATTAAATTGCTAAAGTGCGTTCTCCTTTTTCGTTTCAGGATTTAAATCGTGGAACACATTTGAACCCAGATTTGGGAGCTAGTTATTAGCTTGGCATGTTAGAATCATCACTAGCACGACATATAGAGCTTCTCGTAAGTTCATGAAGACAGCCTCCGCAAAAGTAATTGGGATCAAGAGGAAGTCATCGTGTCAACTCGACTAGTTTTCTATTAGTATTCCATTTCACTGATATCACATCCCATACGAGCAAGTGTGTTTTCCTTCAAAATCCTCTTATTAACAGGGAAATAAGAGTAAAATTAACGTCACAGGCGTTTTTGGGGCAGATGGAAATATATCGTGTGATTCCCAAATGAATAAAAAAATATAAGCATCAAGTTGATTTCATGCATGGAGTTCTTTTTTATGCTGGTGATTTGTTTGCCAACCGTCTGAAATTTAATTTCACTTCATTTCATGTAAGCCAGCTTAAAGCCTCTTGTCATGTTTTTTTCTGGGGGCGAGAGAAAGGCCAAAGAGAAGAGGGAGAAGGGTATGTATGTTAGTTCCGATTCCGTTTTGATATATGCGACACATGCTTTTCTGCTCAATTGAAAATTGATTTATAAATTATGACTTAGGTTATTTATTCGTAGCCAACTTTTCATAGGTTGTAAACACCCATGTAATTACTTTTTTTGCAGGGTGGATAGAATTCAAAAGAAGTGTTGGCTTCTTGAGAGGAATGTGGGGAGATAAGCTCATTTTTTCGAATTGGGTGATCATTACGAGATAACGGGAGCAATTTGGCTGAAAAGTTATTGCTGTATCGAATCAGCATGGAATGTCTCAGCTTAGCCAAGAGAACAATTTGCAGTTCACTTACTGCGAAAGCTCAAATGGGAAGAGTTTTAAGAATTGACAATTTTATCATTCGGTGCAAATCCTGCTTTTAAATAATACGTTTCGTAATTTCGGTTGCGCTGGTTGCAGTCGTTATCTGATTGAGCTAATCGATTTTTTATATTTAAAACAATGTTTTGCATGGGGTTAAGAAAGATAGATGACAATCAACAAATATTATTTAAAGGTGGCATTGTTTCACTTAATATGTTTGCAAAAACTAAACAAGGTCATGATCAGACCATAGCTTTAAAAGTAGGACTATGGGTTCTGTTTTGAAAAAATGCAATCACAACAAGGATTGTTATAATACCAATTCAGCTTTACTAATACTGATGTCACTTTCTACTGCTGACAATGAGTGTGAACACATTGCCGTCAAATGGGGCAGAATAAGAATTAACAAGTTTTGCTGTGGCTGAAACACTTTCCCTTAGGACGACATCTACGATTCAGAAAAGTAAAGTCCTACACATTAGAAATCTAGCAGTAAATTTGTGTCTTTGTTCGCTGGTGAACACAAGAGTATTATGCAGATGATTCATCAGAAGAAACTTTTTTAGCCTAATTATTCCGGTACAATGATTATGAATAAGGAAATGAAAGTTTAATTTTTTTTTAAAAATGAGATTAGAGATTAAGCCTATTCTATTCACGCACACTTTTAGAATATCATGATAAACTTTCACATTCAACAAGGACTCTTATTTCTATGATTTTCACACGCCAAATTGCTTCATCGGTTGTAAAGAAGCCTACATTCCAGCCAATTACGGTGTAGTTGCTGCTGTCGATCGGCAAAACAAACTTATCTTATTGATTTTAATCCTTTACCATCCAAATGAATTGGACGTTGAGGTGCGCCAACAATTCTATGGCCGACCATTTCGGAATATCCTGCTGGATATATATCCGGGGATTCTGAAGATACCCATTGGAACGAGCTTTCCTCAGCTCGAGAGTACCCGTCAAAATGTAGTCTTATTAGGTGACCAGCTTTCTTAACTACGGTAACAGGCCGGGTGTACAAGCAATCAGTACTTTTTGTGGCTTCGAATTTATTCCCTTTCACGAATTTTGTAGGGCTCTAAACACAAAAATCATCGCGATCCAATTAGTAAACATCATGGTAAAAAACATATTAGAGATTAGAGACAAGTCTACATTACCTTCTTTATACGCGACAAATCTAGCGCTTCGTACTTGTTTTTAGCACAATACTCTCGCCAGGAGAACAACGTTTGTTTACCTTGTTGTCCGGGTAGGACAGAATCATTCGGTCCTTCAAATTCGATATTATTATCCCTACAAAAGTTTAAAGGCAAGACATAGTCCGACGTCACATGTAAAATAATGTGAACTAGTTCTTTCTTCCTCGTCCAATCGGTACCAGCCAGGAAGTACCCATGTTTGAAAACCTCCACTACATAACCTGGAACCACTTTGAAAGATTTATATGGATGCACTATCTCAAAAATCATATCCTTTTTTATTATAATTCCATCCGGCAAGGATAGAACTTCTGGATGGCCGATTGGAGGAAACTTTGGTTTTACTGCTTTCTTCCATTCCAGCTGCGCCTTTGCACCAATCATGTCACACCAACCAACTTTGTGAAGAATTTTGATTATACACAAATCCTTAAAACGTGGGAATAAAAGACAAATATAATAGTTTATTGCTTTGCTTGTTTTGACAAAGTAACAAAACGCTCTTTACTGTCATCCAGAGGTTTTGGACCTGAGGTCCCGAATGGCCACATAAAAGCTTTTTGGCTGAAAATTTGTATACAGCTGAAGATTAATGCGAGGAATACGAATCCGTTGAAAAATTGGCAACTTTCCACCCCCAAGCACCCGGAAATCGCCCCAGAGGGGGAGAAAATTGGAATTTCAAAGTGGTTGGAATTTAATGAAAATTT
>JAHZNA010003808.1:0-10571 GCA_027743935.1 Sinodicranocentrus sp. ZH6 | reverse complement strand
GGAAGAATTTAAAGATTGAATGAAAGTTGATTTTTAGAAAATGAATTTATTTTTCATATAAAAATATTACACTTTCTCTTTGTTTTCAACTCTCCAGAGTGCTCCTAAAAACAGCAAATAATTAAAAAAAAAATAAACACCACACGAAACAAATTCCAATTAAAACTAAATACTCACTTATTTCCACAAAACTTTTTATGGTCTTTTACTCGAATATATTTCAAAATCAATTTGACAAGAAGCATTAAACTTAATGACTTTCGGAGATTTCCGATCCTTTGATGCTTGATTTGCACAGTTAAAAAATGCCCAGTTTCTACAACTTTTAGCTTTCTTCAATATCCCTTTTGGACTTTTCTCTGTTGTAGAGATTAGGAGAAGAAGACCAGTTAAAACTTGGATGATGAAGATAATCACTGAAAACAGGATAATTGGTAGTTTCACGTTTAGTTCTTTAATTGATATTGCTTTTTTAACTGGAATGCAAGCATTTTCCTTTTTCCCTTTTCTAATCTACGCACTGCTCTGTTTGTTGCGAATGAATGATAATGGGGTGCCGGGCTTAATGGCGAAACTTCAATGTCGACGACTTTAAAGTCGATAAACTACGGTCGACAGGTTAATGTTGAATATTTTTAAAAAGGTTTATTTATGTATTAAGACATTTTTGCTGAAATAAAGTTTTTCGACAGTCGCGTCGAATTTCAAATGTCGACCTCATAACTTTCGCCAAAAAAACGTGTTGACTATTTTTTACGTCGCCTTCATGTAATTGTCGACTTAAGAATTTGTCGCCTGATTTACTTGTCGACCCCAAAAATTGTCGCCCTAAAACCTTTCGACTGATAAACTGAATTTATTCGACGAATGAATTGTCAAAATAAAGTTTTCGCCGGAAAGCCACAAACCCATGACAATGATATTTTACCCGATTATATTCGTATTAAGTGGGTTGGGTGAAATTTCTTGGAAAAATGGTATTAGTATGGGATATTTTCTTCAACTTTGCTTTCTTTCTCTGCTGCTTGCACTGGTCAAAATATAAATGACTTGTAGAGGATTTATCGATTCGAAAGAAAGCTGCGTGTTTGCATGAGCCAATGCTATTGTAAGTAGCTCTTGTGTAAAATATTTCAAATTCTATTTTTCTTCGCAATTGAACATTTTTATTGATATTGATAAATTTGCAAAATAAGATCAATTATAATCATTAAATGGGAAAATTGCAAATCAATCGCCTTCGCGCTCATGAGTCACCAGAAGTCATGAGGTTGCTTTCACCAGAAGCATTTATACATAGATGGCTTGCACCATATTTTATTTGTCAGGTGAAAGCAGGATTTATTTTACAGTCGGTTGTTCGGTTCTTGCAAGTTGCATGAAGCTGGTCATCCTCTGCAGTTCAGAGTTAAATATATTACGGCTAATTAAAACTCAAAAAAAATTAAATGACTGAAAACGGCGCCCCCGACTAAGGTCATTATGCCGATTCAGTTGTGTCCGAAGACACATGTATATCAGTTTTTTGGTAGTTGAGGATATTCAAGTTGGTACACTCTGAATATCACTTTGTCAAGATAATCTATTGATAGTTTTCTTATTGGTTGACAGCCCGAGTAAGTTCTTTAAATTATAAAAATATTACAGACCATATAATTATCCGCTGAAAAATTGTTGAATAATTGATGACATTTTTTTCAGTTTCCGGAACTGGGGATTCTGGAGGTCCAGCGATTTGCAGGGATGAAGAAGGCTACGCTGTTTTATGTGGGGTGACATCCTTTGGATGAGTTGATGAAGATGCTTGTAGAAATCATCCGAATGCAAAAAGATGCAAGCCTGGTATTTATGCTGAGGTGGAACACTTTCCGGAGTGGATTGATGACAATACTCAACTCCAAGGGCAGGATCCGATTGCTTTGTTCAGAAGAAAGTTATATGGGCAGCCGGTGCCTCAAGGGGAAATGGAACATCAGGTTCATATCACTTCCCAAAATGGGAAACCCTGTGGAGGCACGCTTATCTCGGAAGATGCTGTTCTAACGGCGGCACAATGCGCGGTCAAGAATGACGGATCGAAGGAGGAATTTAAAAATAAAGGGATTGAAGTTTTTGTTAGGCAGAGCTAGAGGGATTTGAAGGGAGGTGGAGAAAGATATTGGGTTAAGAAGGCCACTCCTTTGGAAGGATTTCAGCGCCAAGGCGATGCTATAGATTCGTCAAAGCAAAGAGGAAAAGATTTCAGTATAGTTTTGATGAAGGATAATTATAACAAAAATGATCTTGCCGTTGTGAAGCTAGATAGGGCTGTGGGGATTGATTCAAGTAAGCTTCCAAAATTGCCAATGGCAGAACAAAACAGTATTTACATACAAGCTGATGTTAAAATGCGCAAACTAAAAAAATAAAAATAAACGTTCTAGATAAAATAGTTTTGGTTGTTGATTTATTAGCGAAAATTCGAGTGTTAGAATTACATTTCAATGGCGATTGTATAAAAAGTTTTATATTCAGGGCACTCAAGGATATCGTTTAGTAGTAGTAGTTCATATTTTATAATGTTTGCTTTCTGTTGAATAAATGAGTAAACATCTGTGGCTGGAACGCATGCTTTGATATTTACTTATGCATGGGAGTGGAACAAATGTCTGTGGATGTTATTGTTGTGTATGTCAGCTTCTAGTTCTTGTTGTTCAACCAAGCCAAAATACCAACTTTGTTGGTGGAGCAAGGATGAAACTGGTTTTCATTTTGCTCAACTTGCTATTTTGTCCGTTACCGGCGGATTCCTCTTATGGCGAATTCCCCTTATGACTGACTCACCTTACCTTGGATTCCCCGTATGGAAGATTAATCTTAAATTTAATACAAATGAACTTACAATGCTTTACCTGAATGCACATGCATATACTTATCCACACCTCCTTCTTCACTCATCATATTTTAAAATGAATACATTTACAAGGTAATAAGTAAAATGTAAATTTGTGCACTTCTTGTTAAAATTGAATGTTATATGCTATGTTGTCAGGTTAGATTGTTAGGTTATTGTATAATGTGAGACTATTGTCTTATGCTATGTTGTTATGTTAATGAACAATTTTCTCGAATTTTTATCGTCCACCTGCTCGTTTTCACATGATGTACATTTTATTTGATGAAACATTCTTCAAGGAAATACTTTCCAAGTCTAGAAACATTGTGCAGATTTAGAAATAAATACATCCACGTATGTTCACCAGACACAGACAAACGGTCAAACACGGCTTAATCAATGCTAGCTAATAGACTTTAACTATGGAATTTTTTCAAAATCCAAATAATAATAAAATTAGCTCACAACTTGTTTCGTTTAAGTTTAGCGGAGTGAAAAATTACAGCAGGTAAAATACCGAGATATCATGTTCCCCACAAACCAGATTTGTGCAAACAACTCATTTAGGTTCTTTCAACCTCAGATTGTCATTGTCAACGAGTCAATTTATTCATGGGACATCATTGAGTGTGGTAATTGGGGGACTGTGGAGACCTGTCTTAAGGAAGGTATGTTAGGTATGTAATGCAGGCGTGCTCACAAAAATCAATTCAATTAGCAGCTATGAAAGCACACGAGGAAGAAATAACAATGTTTATATCACCTTCATTTGAATATCTATAATTTGGTCAATATTGAAAATTTCCTCTACGTCCAAAATGAACTAAAAAAATAATGAAATTTTTAGCTTCTATTTATGTATATGAGCAATATCTAAAGAACAAGTTTACAATTTTTGTAATAGAACTATTTTAAAACATCATAATATTATTATTTTTCTTATACTAGTAATTAAAGTTGGTAAGAATTTAAGACACTAATTATTATTCTTATGTCATAGATAAATTCGTATTTAATGTATTATGATACTTTTCCTACAGCTTTGGTATTTTATGACAAGCACACGAAAAACACGAAATATTCACATGAACCTTGAATATTTTGAATAGCGTCTGATTGCTTATCAAAGCATCTAATGCTATCTAATGTAGTTTTATAGCCTTAATCATACCTTAAAAATATTCGAATCGAATCGAAAAGCCGACTTAATTACACCTCTAACATAGTAGCGTCACTGTAATTATATTATTCAGCAAAATATCCATGTACTTTAACATCGTCCCTTTTCTAATTTCATACAAATATCCGCACCTAAACCTTATTTCTCGCTGAGCCCTCCACCGTCGTAAAGTATAACCCCGCCTACCCGCAGCGACCAAGTTCAAGCGACAATTTACCTCCACAAAGTTAGCCGTTGCTTCCGAATTTTTTTCACAAAGTGAGCCAAAAAGCCCCATAAAAGAGACATAAAACATTCCTGCAAATATCACAGCTATTGAAATATATTTGGGTACAATTCCCCAAGTCAGGATTCCCGTAGAAAAGAACGTTGTGCTTAAAAATTGTGTCATGACAATTAAAATAAGTAGAAAGGTTTCACAATAACCCTTCAAAGCGCCGTAAGTCAACCTGATGCATGTATATATAAAATGCATTTTTGGCCCAGAAAGCTCCCTTTTTAGCAAATTAGAAATGCAATTGTGACCCACAAAGGCGGTTGTGATGATAAGCATACAACCGAATAGAGTGATACGTATAGATTCCAAAACACAAACGTACGCAAAAGCAAGACGGATGAAGAAAAGACTCCATTCCCATGATTCAATGAATTCCGGGGATAAAACTTCCTGGAATAAGATAGCCGTCGAGTCCATTCTCAAACTGACTACGGCAAAAACTATAATCATAACTATTACTAGTGAGAAAGTAGGCAAGATGCACATCAAATAACCCACGGTGCTTTCCAGTTGGTTAATCTCCTGTTGAATCGGCTTTCCCTTATGAATCAAATTTATTTCTGAAGACAAAACAAACATCGTGGAGTCAAAATACAATAACAGTGTAAAAGTGTAAATTTATTTTACTTTCATTTTGAATTACCTCTTACAATCTTTGTCTCCATCGTCGTGAAAGAGTTCAAAGCTCCAATAATATCATGAACATAAACTCGAGTTAATGCCACACTGGAAATGATAAAGGCAGAGTATAAATTGCAAACCATATAAATCAATATTTTTTCCAAACTAATCCCAAGCCTTGCCGAAGTTGCTTCTTTGATCAGAATGTACGTTGTGAACAGGCCACCAAATAATATCGAACAAATGTTTGAATAGAACCAGGTCAACTTTCCGTTGTTGACGTTACTTCCCACTGTATACGTTCCAGAGGAAACATCAACTTTCTGGATATATGGAGCCCAGAAGCGAAATAATGTATTGTAAATTCGATATGAAAGCAGAAACAACGGTGTTATTGCAGACTTCATGGTGATTTTTGGAGATTTATCAAGTAGAGGAAATATTGGGCAGTTGTAGGTTCGTTGAAAGTTGGAAGGAAAATGGACAAACTTTTGTGAAAATAGGTAGTTATTGCAGATAATTCACATTATAAAAACTTTTTCCACTGGAGTTTTTATTACGTATGCTGCCTGTAATTTTTTCCATGGTAGGAATGCATAATAGAAAACTTACGAAAATCCTCTTTTGATAGAATTTACCTTTAATATAAATATAACATGAAAAGGGATGGAGACTGGATTGAGCATGCATAACATTAACGATATAATAAAATCTAACTTAGAAAAGTGTTCCGGCGAAGTGTAAATTTGAGAAATGTTAAGAGGTTCAACGGTTACATTTTTTTAGAAATCGTAAATGCATTACCAATGAATAATTTGTGTACATGTTAAGTTTAAAACATTGCAAATCCCGGTTATTCTAGTCCCTTTTTACATGAATATGTTTTAGCAAGCCGAAAGTTATTTTTAATTTGATGTGACTTCCTAATAAGTAAATTAAGGGATATAAATTGTGGGGTCGAAATGTCAATTAAGTCATTATTTATTATGGCAGTGCTTTAGAGCTTTCTTTTTTGAGAGATGCATTAAGGTCAACAAAGAGCTATCGTAGCTGTAGTGACGTCTGCATTGTGGTCCTTCGAACCAAATTCTCAGCGCTATAGTTAACCTCTCCACTTCAGACGTCACCACCGGTCGTGACCTGCAACAACGCAGTAGCAGCCAAAGTAGAGGACAGCCAGCCAAAGTCCCATCTGACCAATATGTGGAATGGGAAATGTGGAATACGAAGCTGCCTGTTCACTATTTAACCCAGAATGTCTTTCAGTCGATAGAAACAAGCACCAAGATGGGTTCGTGTAGAATTAGCATGCGAGGACTACCTTAATTGCCACCGAGACTGTCGCCAAACCGAAAAAAGATAATGAAGTATCTCACGGAAACTAGAAGTTAAACTGTTCATCCGTACAGTCCGACGTTCTAATGATCTAATGAAAGACAGACGACTCCAGGAAGATGAACAATCCACCTCCCAAGATGTCAGCAAGGATGAAAATCGAAGCGACGTGTGAGCGACTGTGATTACAGTAAACAATTTTTTCAGTACAAGGGGCTAAATCAAATTCATCATCAGCAGAGTAGTCATTTATCATCAGTAGTCGTACATCTCTATATTCTTTTTCCACCAATTCCAAGAAATTTCTCCTTTGCAAAGCCCAAGTGAAAAACAACTGTGAAATTTAGAGTAACCTGATCTTATACTCCAAATAAAATTGCAGTCGTATGTGAAAAACTTCAACTCACCTCCAGTTTAGATGCCTTAGAGAGGATCAATCAAAGCAACAGATCCAGCCGTATAAAAAATCTGGCTGAGTGGAGTAAAATCATTAGCGAACGTTCACTGTAATTATAATAGAAGCCAACCATGAACAAAATCACGTTCAGAACCAAACTGACCCTTGCTGAACCAAACTGAGATGGAATTGCTACTGAAGAACGTTATGTACTCAGATTAGTAATGGAATTCAAGCTGAATGTCGAGGGAGCTTGGATTTTCCAAAGTGTAATGTTAAATCTGACCAACAGATATGCCACAGTCTTACGACCCGGAAGAAGGTGTAGAGCTTACGAGAGAATATGTCTGTGCTACTTATGTATTGCTTGATTTTCCCGTGCCTAATTTACCCACTTTATGCTAGAATATTGCGAGCAACTGCCTGTTCTGAACTTCGTGGAGAAACTTAAAATGAAGTGTACTCTCAACCCACTCTGCAAATTAACCGAGTTGAAACTCTATTGTCGAAGAAATTTCAGTGAGATGTCTACCCTTATGTTGTTGCAGCTTACTTAAAACAGTACCATATCAAGACTAGGCAAGCTCTACCAACTTTCATCTTGCCCAGACCAGAATGTAATGCTAAGGGTGAGGTTAAGATTGCCAAAAGAGGCTTTGGATTCCATCCCTGTGGTGAGCAATCATAAAAGTATGGAGAAACTGTGAATTGTGCAAGTCACACAGAGTTGAGCTATCAGTCTTTATATGAGGGTGCTACCGGACTACTTGGGTCCGATGTAGTTAACCATAGGACGAAAACGAGAAATTGGGAGACGCAGAGAGGCCACTAAAATTGACCAGAATTAGACCATACTAATCTGTACAGACAAGAAACTACGAGAAAATGGCCTTGGATGAGCTGATATGAATTCGTCCACTGGAAGCTACCGGAGACCCGTTGTGAAGCTAACCTAATTGAAAATACTTTTACCGGAATTATATGATGGGATTTTGATCAAAAATTAGGGGAAGCTATTTTCCTGCTAATTTAAAGTTGAAATTTTAATAAATTCAAATGTTACATTTTTGTATAAATTGTGAATGCATTGCCAATGAAAAATTTGTGTACATCCGTGCAAATACCGGTGATCCACATCCCTTTTGTTATGTTATCAAGTCGGGGTTATGTTTACTTTGAGTGTTCCATATTACCATTCATTGTTATGAATTCCTAAATTGTAAATTAAGGGATAGGAATTTAAAGGTATATGAGCCGATTAGAAATGCCAATCTAGTCATTTTGTAATTTGTCTCTGCTTCAACACAATTTTCTGTTTGAGGGTGTGCTTGTTACAATCATAGAATTTACGTCAAAAGTCTTGACGCTTTCTTGTAAAAAAAATCTACTAGTTATTTAGTCTTCTTTGTGAGAATCATCATTATCATTGCCTAGAAATGTTATCTTTTTAGCCTAGCCTAGAATTTTTTTAAATTCGACCCTACAGGGTCTGTTCGTTTAGCAAACATTCAGTTGACGCATTAAGATGAACAAAAAGCTATCGAAGCGGCGTCTACAAGAAGAATGAATAGAAATTTGAAGCAATGTTTAAACAAAGTTTGATTACAGAAGCTTACTTGCTTTCTTTGACTTTTAAATTTACGGACTATAAAACAGTAGAAAAGAAGCCCACGAACAGGATCTAAATCCTTCACTGAATTTATATTATATTTAAAATTCACCGTAATATTTGACAATAAAGCATCAAAGTAGATTATATTTTTAGTGTCCGTGAGTGAGTGTGGAATAAGAGGGTGGAGCTGTCTTTATACCAGTAAGCTGTAAGTATTAAGCTCATTATTCTGGGTGACAGAGTATCCCACGAATTTGGAAGAATATTCGTCATTTTAAATGTAGGTGGTGTTGAACCTGTGATAACCTGTCAGTTTTCTTATGGGTGGTAGAAAACTTTTTGACTGTTAAAATAAGTTTCGTTAGTGATGCGTGATGGAAACAGAACCACACATTACTCCTCAATTTATAGGTTATATCCCTTTCTTTCTGCCCGTTGTTTTAAGATATCTCCACTTTTGACGCCTGTCAAAGTAAGTCGAATACAATGCTAACTGGGCTTTTTAATAACGGATGCACGTTTAATATTAAATGATTGTTCGAATAATTATTCAAAATGCAGAACGTTTAGGTTTCAATTTAACCGATAGATAAGACGCCAAAATCATTCTTTGCTATTATACACCTCGCGCTATCTCGATAAAGGTTCGGATGATTATAAATATAATTTTCCACTAACACTATTGAGCCAGCTTGCAAAATTCAAATTGGCATTTTAACAAAGAAAACAATTGTCCCTATTTGTTTTCCTATTAATATAATCCTAGGTATTATGAATTTTCATTGATTTATTATAATAATCAATTAATTTTAAGTATTCTTCGTAATCCGGTAGGCTGGTTAACAGTTAACATTCGAGGGTGTACCGAAACACTAAAGCTAATCTCTCTCATAAAGCGGTTGTTGTTTCAATTAGCTTAGGTTAAGACTAAGTAGCTAGGATAAAAAACTTAATCCATTTACCTTAAAAACCCAACGAAAATTAATTCCCAACATCAAAGCATAAAAATAGACATGGGGTAAATGGCGGTTCTGTTGCATCAATCCAACCCAATATTTTTTTTTTAAATTATATATTGCACAATTACCGTTAGCGGCTTGCTAGTATTTTATAATATATAACATACCTCTTATACAGCAGCAAGCAAGGCCAATGGGCAAACTTTTTTGTAAGTAGGTAGGTGGCTTACAAAAGTCAGTTTTCCATTTAAATAATAAATTTCCTTTAGTTTTAGTCTCAAATAAGATTTTTTGCGACTTTTGCTTGGATAAAATCTTGTTCATGGTAGATAGGTACATATTTTAAGCAAGAACAAAAATAAATCGTTTTTATTAAGCTCAACTTTTTTATGCCTTTAACAGAATGGGAAAAAGCCTGAAAAATTTATATGGAAAAAATGCATTTTTGTCTGCCAACAGTCAACAAAAATATTGTGTTTTTCTTCCATTCAATAATATATATGACTTGTGAATGCAGGTCGCCACTATAAACTATTTTAAATTCCAGATTGGTTACATTACATGTATAACATACAGACAGGCATACATATAAGCATGGCTGATTTTTAATTACATCTGCATTTTAAGCATGTATATTTTAATCTAATTGTTTCAAGCACACAAGAGCCATCTGCACCTTTTTTCACCATCAACAAACCACATCATTTTATTTACAATCATTTTACTGTCCATCTGAATACGTTTTCACTAGTATTGATTTGTTCATGCCAAAAAACGTCATTTACCTTAATTTACCTGCTAAATTACTAATATTTTTATAAAATAGTTAAGCTATGATCCGTTCCGTTCAAAAACTTGGTCTCTATATGGTCCATGTAAATTTGTATTCTTTCTTAATTTCTAAAGCAATTTTGGGTCTCGAACTCTTAATTTGGTCTTTTGGCTGTCTAAAGTTCCAAAAATTCTTAAAATACTCAGTATGCTCTTGACTGACACCATTCTTACATACCATCTTATCTTTGAAAGAATAATCAATATTGTACCTGAATAATGTATCACATGGCTACGACTGAATAAATCAATATTTATGATTCTTTTTGTTTTTTCAACATATGAAATCAATATTTTCCAAATAACATTGTGTAAATACAGGTAGCCATATTTTATTATACTCCTGCACCTGAACTAGAGGTGAGTTTGGGCCCTACTTTCGAAGGGTACTACCGAAAACCCGACTGAAAGATACCAAAAACCCGACTAAAAAATCCAAAAACCCGACAGTCGGGTTTCTGGTAGTACCTATATATGGTACTAC
>JAHZNA010003807.1:0-18013 GCA_027743935.1 Sinodicranocentrus sp. ZH6 | reverse complement strand
GAGATGAGAATCGAGTTGGGAATCAAAATGAAACTTAAACTGTAACCTAACCTAACCAACACGGATATAACTTTAACCTAGCCTTCATAACCTAACCTAACTAATTAGAATGATATTGACAAACCCTCTACATTCGTCTGCATTTGGATTCACAAATCAGCATTTATGTTTATTTTGATTCAAAACTCAGCATTTTATTCCCAACTCGATTCTCATCTCAATATTCGAGTTTCAACACAAGTGATTTTTCAAAAAAAATGTGGGTTGGTACGTACAATCGAATCATATTAGTTAGACTATACATACCAATTACCAACTCCCATTTTTGGGGGGTTGGTATGTACAATCCAGCCGCCATTAAGTATACTCAATTATATATAATTATATTAAATGATTGCATGTGCTTTTGTTACGAGTCAAAAGTCGAAAGTTAGTTGTTAGGTGACTGTCTCTGAAATAACCATAAATACGGAATTAAAAGTTGATTATTGATTCGTTGGTTCACACACACATACAATATTTCAGTATTTGCTTCTACATACTTCCAACTTCAGGGAATGTCAAGTATAGTAAAGCGACCAGGTACACCAAGATGTGAAGTTGGGAAGCTTGCTAATAATTAAAAATAACTAACGTTAACAAAAGGTTTACCAGTCGTGGTGTGGCATTGACAGCTGATGGCTGACAATATTTTTTGCTGCAAAAAATTAAGCAAAACATCATTATTGATGTTGAAATATCCATATTCGTTCATGAACTAGAGCTAGCTGATTTAGGATGTAGTAAATGTTAAACTTGAAACTAGTATCAACAAAGCAGTTAATTAATCATAATGTAGATAACTAACAAATGAGCTTTCGTATTTCTGATATTTTCTGTTTCTGTGTGTTCCAGGCGAAGTTGCTGTATATGGGCAACACCATGGCTGCTCAAAAACCTTCTGATAAAAGTGTGACCCATATGTTAAGTACGCTTAAAGACCAGCCGTTGATAAACTATGTAAGATTTTAATAATTAAGTCGTTATATATGGATTATAAATGAATCTATTATGTCTGAAAGATGTATGGTGAAAGTGACGATGAAAGAGTTTTACTCCAATAGTGTATGAGAATTTAATTTTTTAGATAAAGGGTCATCATCTAGTAAAACCATGTTCAAGGAAAAAGCCAGACGAATGGCCAATAACTGGAGGGATGGTGTGGGCAAGAGATCCTAGATCTGTATTTTGGCCGGCCTTCATTGCTAAAGTAGAAGATAAGGAAGACGCACCCAGTAATGACATATTTAAATTAAAATCCAATGTCAATAAGTGCGTTTTACTTATGCATACTTGTGGTTTCTGCTTTCAGAAGATGGAGAAGATGGCATTGATGATGATTCGTACAGATTCGTCGTATTTTTGGAAAAAACGTTTCGGGTAGCTCCCCTACCATGGCACTATATAATCCCTTTCAGAACACTTGACGACCAAATACCAATGGTATTGAACCTTAACAAGAAGGTTATTAAAAAATCTTGGCGTCCTACGATGGTTTATAAGCGATCTCTCGACATGATCGAAGAATTCTGTCAGCTTCCAGCAGAAGAGAGGACAAGTGTTGCTGAACGTAAATACGAGGAATATAAACAAACTAAGAAAAATGTCTCAGCATCTAACACAAGTGACACAAAGAAACCTAAGACAGACCTAATTCAAGATGCTTCAGCGGACTACGAAGACGTGGTAACCTGTTGTCAATAGTTATGCAAAGATTGGGGTAAATTGTAATTTAAACAAAAGATATTTTGGGTGATGTCATCCTAGATGTCAAGAGCAGATGAGCGTCGCAGTATCGGATTACGTGTTTCGGAGCGGGTAGTTAAGAAAAAAACCGGCGCCGACGAATCTCAAGGTGTAATTGCTAAGACTGATGCTTCCTCAGAGGAGACAGCAGCAAAAACCCCCAAACCAAAGAAAAACCCGCGTCCAAACGTAGGTGGAGAGGAACTTAAGAAATGGACGAAAGAGCGCTTTGATACTTTTGACAAACAGATGATGTTTGACACAACGAAGCCACTTCGATGTCATGCGTGCACTCATCCCTTCGAGGGCGATTATAGTAATGTGAAAATGTGCCACTCATTACCACATCACGCAGAGTGCTTGATTTCTCAAAGTAAATTTAAATTTTGCTACATCTGCATAGTTGACTACATAATTACGTAACATTCACTTTATTTGTTTTGAAATAATGAACTGCTCACGTCTGGTTTTCTTAGCACCAGCAGAAGGTTCACCGCCTACTTTTAAATGCAAAGTGTGTATGGACCACTTATGCTTCATATGCAAGCAGTCAAAGGTGGATTCCGCCGCAATTAAGTGTTCCAGATGTGATCTAAGGTTTCACACATCGTGCCTAACGGGCTGGCCTCAGGCTGAAATCCAAGGCTCAAATGGACCAATTATATGCCCTCTCCACTTCTGTCATACCTGCATTGGTGAGCAGCGAATATTTTCGAAAGTGAGAGATTACACCGCTGTTCCCTCGAAAGTTTTCAGATGTTTTCTTTGTTTATCAACGTATCATAAAGGTTTGTATGCAATAGATAATGCGTCAGGACGCTATGTTTTCGTGCACAAAATTATCCTATATCATAATTGTCCATGCAATTAGGGTTATAAGTGTTTATTTTTGTTTTTATGATGCAGCTTGCTTACCTGCTGGCTGTGGAGAAGATATAGAAGGCAAGGATTTTATTACATGCCCAAGGCACAAAGTTCCAGAGTTGAGGGTTCAGCAACGTCGCGTTGGTTGCTTGACATGTTGCAAAAGTACGTGAATACTATTAGGTCATTGTCGTTAAAATGTACGTGCAGGCCCTTAACAATGGTTTATCTTTAATGATAGCTTTAACAAAAAACCAGGAGCAGGTGGAATGTCTATCCTGTATTCAAAGTTTCCACCCTGAATGTGTTGGGTATACTCAAGATATTCTTAATACAGGGGTTACCGTGGAAACGTTTGGCCACGAATATCGATGTCTCTCCTGCACTTGGGGACTATATCCGGTCTACGGTCAAGTTGTTTGGTTTCAGCAGACTGGCTCGCAGTAAGTATAGTAAACTAAAATTCGCTAATACAAGCTTATCTAATATATGAAGCCACTGAACTAAAATGGTGCAGCTATTTTGTAATTTTGCAACTAAATTATAATATAATGTAATGTATGTGGTATGTAAAATTCCTGTGTTAATCCAAAATTTTGAAAACAGATATTGGCCAGCTCGAATTCTTTATCCCAAGGAAGCTAAATCCCGGAACATATTCGCTAGGCGTCAGCCAGGCCAATTTTCATTGGAATATTTCGGTGAAACATCCTTCTACGATAACGCCAGTAGAGCTATGCCATTGCATCTGGCTACATTGAACATATTCAAGGTACATAATTATTACTTACTTAAATATTGTTATCAAAGCAACGCAACGCAAGTCCGATTGGTTGTCTAAAATAATTGGTGTTTTGAATGAGTTAAGTCATTGAGAAGAAAGGTCACGGCCGCAACTTTTCGAATCATTGATGTAGTAAACTGTGAACAGCCCTATAATGAATGCAGTTTTTACGGGTGTAATAATTTTTAATCAGCCCTTTTCATTTACTGTAGAGTATGAAGGTATACCGCGAGATACCCAAAACCACGCGAGCCTACGAGGAGGCGGCATTTTGTTTAACATTTTCGGAAGCGTACCGTGACAGTCTTTTGCCTCCGGTAAGTGAAAGTTTTTGTTGTTTTTAACTAACAAGAAACCCACTGCTTTACAATGGAACGTTAATTTTGTTATGTTTGATTTCATTAGCCCAAACCGGTTTATAAGAAAATAGATAGAAATGTGTACCGGAATGTAAAAGATCTTAAAACAAAAGAGCCCACCGACATTTGCTCTTGTACAGAAGGCGAATCTAAGTCTGGCCCCGTCTGCTTACCAGATATGGGTTGCACTAACAGGTAAAACAAGTAAATCATTGTAACACATCATTACATATCATTGGTAACTAAATAAGATTGCTATCGCTCATTTACTTGTATTAGGGATATGGAAATGGAGTGCAGCGACAAAACCTGTAATGGCGGCGACAGATGTACAAATCGAATGTTCAAAGATCGAAAGAATGACGAGGATTTCATTCAAGAGTTTCTTATTCCTAAAAAGGGATGGGGGGTAGTTGCGAAGAAGAAGTTTAAAGCTGGCGATTTCGTAGCGGAATATCGAGGCGAAGTGATCGATAGAGATGAAATGACGTGGAGACTGAACAGAAAGGTAGAAGAAGACCCGTTGTACATCCTGGAAACCGAGAAAGGATGTTTTATTGATGCTGAGTTCGTCGGAAGTCTGTCGCGGCTGATAAACCACGCTTGTACTCCCAATTGTGCTGTTAGAAAGTATTTATCGATGGGAAGGCCAGTAGGTGGAATATTTGCTATCGCTGATATTGAGGAAGGGGAAGAAGTGACCTTCACTTACGGATATGGGAATGAAACCACAGCGCCCTTCAGGTGTCACTGTGGCTCAAAAGAGTGTACTATTTTTGTTGGTAAGCAAGTTCCCGATGGTTTTCAAGTTGAAGACGACACGGAGGAACAGTCTGCAGACACTTGGGACGACGTGTGTCTCAAGTGTGGATACGGCGGCACTGTGATTTGTTGTGAGTACACGGGATGTAAGAAAGTGTGTCACTATCAGTGTGCAGGATTAAGCCGACCGCCACGTAATAGTTGGTATTGCGCTGATCATCCAGCTAATGAGATCCAGTCTCGAAAACATAAGCCAAATGGTTCAAGAATCACAAAGAAATCTAAGAAACCAGTGTCGAAAATTACTGCTGACAAGCGGGCTGACTCTGATGTGAAACCCGGTCCCTCTTCAAGACTTTGGCCAGTGTCTAAAGCCAAATCACAAGCTGTGAATCCAGATCCACCTCATGGAAACTCTTTAGAGTCGAAAGCTAAATCACAAGCTTTCAATCAAGAACCATCTAATGCAAACCCTTCAGATTCGAAAGCTAAATCACAAGCTTTGTACCAAGCACCAGCCCCTGGAAAGCCTTCAGATTCAAAAGAGTTTGAAAACACTAACAGCACTTGGAATACCAAAACAGGGAATGAAAATGTCACAAAGCGTCCAAGAAGAAGTCAACGAGTACAATCGAAGAAACAAAATGATGACGACATTACAACTGTCATTCAACAAGATGCACCTAAGGCCAAAGTTGAAAAAGTTGACGCAAATCAAAATACCGCACCAAAAAGTAGAGGACGTAAGAGATCTATGCCAGATGATGGAAGTAAAGTTATTAATGATGTCGTTAAAATCTATATGACTCAAATGAAACTAAAAGCAGAATTAGCTGAGCAGCCCAAGTCTGAGCCTATTCAGGAACAACTAGAGGTTAGTTTTAAAAATATATGAAAACCTAATACCGATCTGATAGTTGACCTTATTCCAAGGTTATTCAATCAACTAATCCTATAATTCGTTAATTCGTATCTTACGAATAATAAGACGCCCATATCTGAAATATTTTGGAGAAAATGTGCTCATGCATAATTTATACTGTCACTGCAGTCTGAGACTGTACACTGTACATATTGGAAAGGGCTAGGTTGAAGGTACCTACAGTAGGTGTTCAGTGTTTGGTAGTTGAAGAAGTCAAACGGTATTTTGTACCGTACCTTGTCAAACCAAAAGAGTCATGAACAAATCCTCCATGTAGCTTTAACTGTTCATCCAATCCAAACTGTCCATGCCATGACACGATAAAATTAACAAAATATATCTAGAATATGAACTTTAGTTAGTCAGTTATGTTATGACGTTTTGGTAAGGTTAGGTTCAGGTTTTTAACGGTTTTTGTGCTCGGGGTTGGGCAAGCCATGTAGTTACGACTATTGGACTTTTATTTTACTGAAAATTGGCAAAAGAGTGCTGTTTTGAATGTATTGTACGTCAGTCTCTGAAATGGATGCGTTTAGTTCTAAAGGTTGGATTTACAGTGCTTACTTTGTGTGCCTTCTTGATCAGCGTCTCGTCAAACATTAGGTCAAATCTTACTGAACATTCATTTAATTAATTGAATTCTATTTATTACAGAATGCGCGTACAAGAAAGACAGTGTTGACTAAGGTGGTTTCCCCGGATATTGTTGAAGCGCCAAAGCGACGACGAGTGAGAATTCCTAAACTAATAATTCACGATTAAGTCACGATAATTTCTAATAAGAGTAAGTTTAAAATTGTTTTTCTCAATTGAATCCCATTGTAGAAGAAGAATCTCCCGTCCCAACGCTCTCAATCTGTTACTGTTCAATCTGAACCTGGCCCTTCTGTTCCAACTCGAACATATTCGAACAGAAAACGTCGTATTACTAGAAACAGCGCCGGAACGGTTTTGGAGTCCGTGGTTGCAGTGAGCACTTCTCAAGAGAGTACTAATGGGGATATTGGTGTTGAAAATGCATCAATGTCCTTTCAGTACGCAGCTGTTGCCATCCTTCCTCCTTCATCTCTGATCAATGGAAGTGAGCCTTCTGAAGCGACCTCTCCTCCCCAATCTGAAATATCTCCTCGTCGGGCAAGCAAGTTGCGTCGAAAAGAAGATAAAAATGCTGAGCCTTTTTCTTCGCTCCCTGTTACCTCGAACGTTATTCCACCATATGAAACAGTACAGATATATATATATATATATACGGTGATACCTACTAACGTTACTTTGGGAAGTTTAATTTCATTGATTAATTAATTTACATTTGACATTAGGCTGATGCTTCGCTCGTTGTGTCGCCTGAGAAGCGAAACGAAGTAGTACCCTCATCTGCGATTAGAGTGACCACTAGAAGTGCCAGTGCGATGGGCTCTTATGCCCACAGTGCTAACTCGGAGGAAACTTCTAAGGTAGATAGATGCAAATGACTATCATCATCATCATCATTAACCAAAACATTATTTTATGACACTTGGTATCATCGAATGAGTGAGGTGGATTATTAAAATGTATTCTTTCTCTGTCCATGTGATAAAATTTTGTAAATGTGTTTTACTTGCTTTAGCCAAATCAAGACGCATCCGTAGACGATCAGGCAGGAGAGATGGAGTTGATTTCTTTCGAAGACATTAAGCAAGAACCAGTAGATCATTACGAAGACCCTGAGCCGCTATCACTAAGCAGAGAGGCACGACGTACACCACGCAATCGTTCACCTTCGCGTCGTATAAGGGTATGAGTCGGGTCACATGAAGCGGGCACACATTTTTATTATCAGTTACTCAGTTCTTTATTTCTGTTTGTGTAACATGTAATAGTATCGACGTGTACATATACTTATCTAAACATTTTGGGATTGCATTCATATGTACACATCGGTATTATTTTATGATTGTGTAATTTTGACCGCATTTTTCAATTACTTCCGTTTAAACTTATGCTTGACATGGTTGCCTTTTTAGAGTTTGGGAGTCATCGAGGGCGCCGATGATATCGGTATTTACTATTCTGAGGCAGAGATGGATGATGATCTTGAGTGCATATTTCAGAATATGGGGCCTGGTATTTCGGAAAAACACAACAGTTTTCAGCGCAATGGTGGCTTTTGATTGCATTTTATGGTTGATGAAATGTAATCTTTTTATAGCTTGTGCTTTTTTTATAGCATGAAAAAATTGAATTGTTTGTTTCCTTTAAGTGTTCATTTATAAAACTTTCTTTGTACCTCTTTGATATTAAGTAGCTTTAATATATTGTCAGTTATACCTTTACACTGCCATTTGTGTTTATGGAGGCAGACTAATGTGGAAAACTGCATGATATAGCTCGTATATACATATGTAACATAACCATAGTTGTTATCATTTCAATTCACATGTCTAGGTTACCAACCATTTCATTTTTAAACTAAGTTTTCATTTATTGTTTTCAAGTTTTATTGTAAGAAGCATGTCCTTTTATTGTTTTGAAAGTGTTAATTTTTAAAGTTGACTTATCATAAAAAACAACTTTGTTGTTAGAAAATGCCCAAATCATACCAGAGTTTCTTGATGTTTAGTATTCTATTTTATTGTTTTTACTACTTGCGTGCGAGCTGATATATATGTAGGTATGTATCGCAAAATGTACGGACTTTCGTACCGTTTTCTTTATATTGGACTAGTTTATGTAGGTTATTTTTAACAAAGAGTAGTTACGGTTAGCATCCTGCCTCAGAATGTGTGTAATTTACTTCTAGTTCAGTACTGGTCGCTTCATAAAGCGTTTGAACTAATGAATGTACATAGTTCCCTGAATGATTACAAACGTGGAACCTATGTTCAATATTTTTACAGGGACCAATCATGGGGTTGCTTAAAAAAGGAATAGAATGGTAGTGGGAGCGTACTGGCAACGCTCCTTTGTCGCTGTAATCCACGCTATCATATCTGATTTGGCTGCGGTGGGTGGAACAGTTGTAATTATAGAATGAATGTGTTAATAGGTGTCACCGTGATCTAAAAAAATGAGATAAACTGTAGACTAGTTCTGCCGTTGTTTCCGCTGACATAGACCCAGTTAAAGAATGACGGAGTGTGAGCTGTCCCAAAATAATCACAAGATGAGTTTGTATTTGTTTAGTGGAAACTCACTTACAAAGTTAAATGTATTTGACATTTTACTTCCATTGCTTTACATTGGTGCGCCCGTGGCGTATCTTTCTGTTACTTGGTCTATGACGGTTTATCTGTAAAGTGCGATTTTGCGTTAATGTGTAACTTTACTGATTATATTTTAGTAAACTGGAAGATGGAACGGTGACAATACCATAAAAATTCAACGGTGTTGACTTTTTGTTAGGTGGTAAACAAATTGTTTGCTCATCAGTTGTAAAACTGAAAACGTTTAACGTGGCCCACAAATTATCATTTTTTAAACTGAAAAATTGATAATCATGGGAATCGTTGAATGAACGTATTACCACGAGTCCTTAATACGCCAAGCTTCCGAGAATTAATGGGGTTTCCTTTACCCTTACGTACTGCCAGTAAATTTAAGCTCGGTTCGGTTAAAATATCCGCGTAATGATGGTAAGATCTTAAGGGTGAAAATCATAGTCAATGACTGAACGAACCATCTCTTTTTTATTGTTAAAAGTGTTGCTAAAGGCAACACATGTCTTCACGTAATATTATTCGAAAATATATGCTGTAAGTTAGTATTATTTAAAGCTGATTATGACTTTAACCAGCAGCAGACTGTGTCAATTATCACTGTGTGTAGCGGCAACTTGGAACGGTTACAGTGGTAATCAAGTAGTAGTACGTTGGTTAGAGCTATTCGATGACCAATCGCTCACCGTAGTTGGTTCACTGTCACCCAAAGAATTTCCCCGGTGTCTTAAATGTACTGCATCACTAAAGTATCTAATCGAAACCAGATAATAATTATAATGGTAATGTTAACAAGAACCACTGACTGATAGACCCGGGAACACTCACAATCACGTTCCAACGTAGCCATGCATGTACTTTTGGTGTTAAATTTGTTATGCGTTTTGGAATCTTTGATAGCAAAAAATAACAACAGAAAAGGTATGTTAAAAGTTTTATACATGGTATAGTATTTAAAGGCATGGTACCGGTCCAATTGGAAATAATTTATTAAAACTTAAACTGCCATGAAGCTACAGCATTTAGGTCAGGCTACCATTTATGCAAATGAAGACACAAGATAGTGGTTTCATTAAAGGTACAGTACATGGAAAACTTGTTGGAACTCGATGAGTTCGAAGTTTGAATTAACGGGACTTTGTGGTATTGTGATTTTATCTGTGTTAATATTTGGCTATCCGCAAGTGCCCTACTTATTACTATAACGAAAAACTCTTGCTACGTTAATGTTGATGGTGATTTTTTGTAAGTAAACCTATAAAACACGAAAAAAATAATTGGATATATATGTATTAAAATTCTAACACTGATCATTGGATTAGTGATTTAAACTCAGAAGACTTTGATCCAATAGCTGTTAGTTTTCTTTTATCATAACCCCTTCATACGCATGTAGTTACATTTACGCATATCACCAAGCAACCACAGATGACCACTGAATTGATGAGGTTGGCAAGAATAATTAACACAATTTCTATCAAGTAACAGATTCAAGTGTATTATTTAGCAACAACGTCGAGTTAATATATTTCATTTCAGTTCTATACGACATTTATTTCCAGGCGCTCAATAACACTTACACAATTCGTTCGATACACAATTTTCATTTACGTACATCATAAACTACTTTAAGATTTATCATTCAGATCTAATTGAGAGATCCGCGAGAGGTATGGCACTAAAGTTAGATTCTGAAAAACCAATGAATAAAACAAAAAGAGATTCTGATTTGTCATATATTTGACAACGAATACGCATAGCCGCCGATGATAACTGCCATATTATCTTTCTAACAACATTCATGTGTCATGATGACCTTTGGCTAATTTCGGCTTGTACAAATCTACAGTCATAACCCGGAATGAGAATGCAGTGCATCGATAAAATGTTCAACAACCTGAAAGTCGTTAGGCGGACTACGTCGTATCTTTCAGTATAATCTCACGTGACCCCATACGTGAAAAATGTTTGGAAATGTGTAATATATATTGGGGAAATAGCGGATCCTCCAACTTTTTTCACATTTCGATTCGAATACACTGCATGTCCATTCTTTAAAGTGGATAAATTAGTACACATGGAAACAACTCGATCATTCATGACGTACCGTTGCTTCTATGTTGATGTCCTTTATTAAATACATTGAGAACTCATCTAATATCCGAAATCTAATTAAAATTACAGGTAACCCTCTTTTAAAGGTCTTCTTGTCAATCTTTATCGTCAATTCTTGACTACAGCATCAGTAGTTGTTTGGTTAGTGATGCTTTCAGCAAGTCAGCTGGGAACAAAAATTACTCTTCAGCAAACATGAGGAAATTCAGTTTTTGTACTATTTTCCACAATTACACACTAAAAATCAGTTTGGCGAGGAACAGAATCTGATTAGAGTAAATGTTTCAGGAAAATCTGACGAATGTACAATGGAAAACAAGCGAGAGCTCTCATCTGAACGACGGAGGGAGAGTAGAAAGTATAGCGTCGTGTTCACTATATAATAATTCCCAAATTCCCTGATAAGTATTGTGGCACCACAGTTACCACTATCCCAGCTTGTTTCCGCAGAGTACTTATTGAAGCAATGAAACGAAATAAATACATGTTAGCGCATTTGTCTTATTATCATTTAAATAGATCTCATAATAGCATTTAAAAATGAGCAAAATTCAGCGACCAACGTGATTGCGACAGGCAACACTTGTTTAACTGACTATTAGTGCCTTGACATTGAATCTCCTTGCTTGTGGTTAGGCTATGATTTCTACTTTTATTTCTATGCTAACTATTAATCTTCTCAACTACTAACAACATTTAAACGTTTCGCTTTTATTGCTAACGTTTAAACTCTGCCGTAGCTGAGTATATAGTATTAAATTAACTGACGATGAACCGACGTTATTCATTACTATAAGAAATACACTCTGAACAAACTTAAATCTCGCATAAAATATCAAATATACGACAGATTAGCTGACAATTTGAACGTTAAATACTTCGTCTCTCTACGATATCAGTGGTGCAGCGCAAAATACTTGTCAAATAAACTACTACACGAAACTATATGTGTTTTCCACTGCCCTACTATTCACTCCCGCAGTTTGTTCACGATGGAGACGCTCCATAGATTCAGTTCTAGTTCTAACGGAACCATTGTGGGTTACCACCTGTGTTACAAGCAATAAAATATTGTTATGTACTTTGAATTCCAAATAATTTCATCTGTCCAACAGGTGAATAATTTCAAAAATCGTTACGTACCATTTGTAATTCAGGTACAACAGGTGGCCGAACTCTGTCGGAATTGTTTGGAGAGTGAAGCTGTGATAAGCCTCGGAGTGAAGGAAGCGCTACTACGAATTCAGCTAAAGTTACGTCAGATGTGCCTCCAGACTCCAAAGGGATAGGTTGTAGTCGGAAATGCTCAAGCATATCAAATACTGACTGAAACCAAAGATGTTGTACGCGACACTGGCCTTCTGGGCTTAAAGTCATTCTCAAGTGCTTAAAAATCAAATTTATAAGGTTATTACATCTCGCAAACTAATAACATCTTTCATAAAAAACCAACATTGCCTCGCATACCTTTGCTTTGCCTTGAAAATTAAATGTCAGAACAAATTCGCCGACTCTTGTTTCACTTTGCCGAACCAAGAATGTTCCATGACCTTCCGCTTCTTCCTGTAAAACTAAACGAGCAGCTTCTGACCTGGACAATGTGCCGTGGAACCATGGATATTCTTGAAGAGTAGAGTAAATATCACGCGGAGTTTGAACAGATTCGTTTTGACTGGCTTGAACACTGGAACTGGTTACCGGTACTGAGTTTGCGCGATTATCTTCATTGCCGTTAGTTGCTGCATCTAATTGCAGCAATTATCGTTTAATAGGTATTTTCCTTCTAAATCATAATTTGCTTTAATTTTAATTAGACTTACTACTAGTATTTGGCTCTTGCACAGGATCTTCAGTGGAAGTTCCACTTTGTACGAACCGCGGAGGAAGTTGAGGAGGGCTAGTGGAGTTAGTTAATGAAGGATTAGTGGCATTGACTTGCTGCTCTTCCCCTGCAGCAGGTCCATTTTCAGTCAGAGATCCATTATTATAGTGGGTATTTGAGTTTCTATCGTTAGTCTCTGTTGGGGCATTTAGCTCTGTTATCAGGTGAATTAAGCTGAACCTCGTCAGAGAGTTGCTTGTGAAAGAATCTACCTTTTTTGAAACCTTTGAAAGACAATCTGAAAGAGAAAACAAATGCGTATGAATACCACAAGTACTCAACCAAAAAATAGACATAAACTGACATCAATTTAGTGCATACATATCATCGACCAAGTACCTTCTGTAAAATGGCTTGCGTATGGGTAGTACAGGATTCGGCGAGGGATTTTCGTTATCAGAAGGTACTGGCCGACCAGGAGTCTGCTCGCCTACTGGAGATGTTAACGACTTATTTTGAGTATTGTGATAGTCCGAATTGCTTGGTTCTCCATTGGAAACTTGAGGAAGCACCGTTTCTGAGCTATTTCGATTTGTGCTCCTCTGACTATAACCACTCACAACGGAAGAATTAGAAGGGAAATCGTAGGAGGTACTTTGTGCGGTGGGGTCACTATTGTCATTAACTCGTTTGTGCAAGATTTCTGTCTCCAATCGATGGGAAAATACTTCCACGAATTTACGAACGAGATCACTAGCTTGAGCTTGATTTAGGCCGTTGTTTGAAGGGAATTCCGATCCATTGGTGGTGGATACTGGTGAAGCATAGTGTGTCTTGATAACCGTTGCTACTTCTAACGCTGTTGAAATCGCCGTCTCTTCACACCACGAAGACCAATCCGACGTTCCCGATCCCATGACAACTATGTATTACTTCAACCATGTGTCATGCAATACACGAGTCAATCCTGTTCTGTTCCTCAGAAACTAATTTAGCAAAACTTGACAGTTTTCGTTTTAAGCGTCTTGAGGGTGTCTTCGCAAACACAATAAGTAATGAAGTTCAAGAACAATCCTCCCTCTTCCACATATTTCAAGATGGTCACTATGGCGGCGTTAAAGGAAGCAGGTACATTTCACTACACTCTTCTTTCTTTGTGAATATTCCTATACAAATAACAAAAACAAACAATACAGCCTGTTTTTATTGACTCACGCAACATTGATCCTCCATCACCAATCACCGCGTATTCAGCAGTACACACTACAAAATAAAAGATATCCAAAGTCATTAGTCATATTACTTAAAAAACTTAACGTACTGTCAACTGTGGACTGATGCGTCTGCTTTCTTGTGCGTTGTTGCTTAAATGTCACATGAAGTCAGCCATTAGTTCCGCTACTCCCTTGAAACTCCACAAAAGTTCCTGCGTTTAACATCCAGCAATGCCTCAATACCTGATGTTATCATCACTGCACTACCAAGCATTAGACTAGAACACGGAACAATCACACGTTCAACTTGTCTCTGAGGCAATGGTATCCTGTTGAAAATAGCAAAACAAAAAACGATTGTTAAAATCCAAATCCATGATAAAAGTCATTATCACGAATGACATACTAATCATTCACAGAAAAGTGTAAAAATGACGCTGACCGACAAAATCTATTTAGTGCGTGGCGTAATACCACCTCCACAACTTCCACTTACTTTAAATCGTAAACGTAATCCCTTGTTGATACTGCAAAATGATGCACATCTAACATCCGTCCTTTACTTTGTAAATATTTACATGGTAGCGTCTCCCAAAAGTAATAAAGACGAAGTTAACGTAATTACTTGATGCAGTAATAAAAACAACGTCAGTTCCACCAAAGTTGGCTCATGATTTTAACTGCGAGAGAGAAAAGTGTTTTGGAGTTTGTACTTTTATATATGTTGTGTGTGTGTGTGTGTCGATTTTTTGGCATGTCTGTGCCATGTTACATGTTCCATAGCTATGTAGTTGTCTGCATTACATCTTGAGCATCTTCTCATCTCATTTTCAGATTTAGCATTTACGAAGCACGGCTCTTGTGTCACATAACGTGTAATCCACTGAGAATCCACTCTCTGCCTCGATAAAAGTGTGTGTGCGTTTGAGCTGACGAGAAGACAAGAAGAAAAACCTTGACTTGAGTAGATGAATGAGATGAAGATGAGGGAGTTGAGTAGTTGTTCAAATCCAATACTGGGAACAGAACAGAACAGAGAACAGTCCGCTCTCCGGTTTCAGACTTGACTTGATATCATTCACAATACCATCCGCATATTATATTCCGCATCACATTATCATCCTCTGCAAGGGATATAAAGATGCATCCATTCATGGACGACGCATTAAAGCCTTTTTATCACATCACAGTAGTCAGTAGTCCACTCTACACAACTCAGATACACTAGAGCATTGTAGATTTCTGTTCGAACTTGTATGAGAAAATAGGGGAAATAGCGTACTTCACAATACTCTTTGCATGCACTCATACGTATGTATCTAATGCTTTTGACAAATCACAGCAACGCATTTGCTACCATCATCTCGTTATATGAAAAGCAGAATTTTTTTGTATGGAATCCTCTTTGGAAATAGAGGTCGTTATATCGAAATCATTGGATTTCTAGCTTGTCTTGGATGAGTTTTGGAATGATTTTTGGAAAATCAATTTCCATAGAGAACTTGTTGGATGGTTCTACTAGCTTTGAGTGTGACTTCAACAGCCTCTGATACTATTGCATGCATTTTAGAACCTCAATAATTTGAGGATGATGCTGTGGAATGGAAGTATTTTATATGTAAGAATTTCCGAGCTTTGACCATTGTTCATGATATATGATGGATGATGGGGAATGTAGAACCCGAACACACTTTGACTATGCATTTTTCGTACTCTTATCATGTTGAAAATTAAGAACTTTGTTTCATTTGGCTATAAGCATGGTATATTTTAGCTTAATCATATATGTCGATCACACTAATTGTACTATATAACGGATATGATAAAAGTATTTAAGGTAACAGTGGATTTATCGATGGAGGAGCCGTAAAGCAAGAAATTGTACAAATGAGAAGTGTCAGCAATGCTAGGACATGCATTTAACGACACAATCGTACGAGAAAAATGTTAAATGTTTAAGATATGCTGCATGTAAACACGTAAAAGTGAGCTTGAACAACTTATCACACAAAAATGCTTTCAAAATTAGCTCCCATTTATTAATTGAGTAGTGTAATCAGCACCATAAATATTACCGATGCGTATTTTTAGTAAATAGAACAAATCAGCACCATCGACTCATACACATATAACTCCCGGGTCGCAGTTGAAGTGTTTCTTTAAAATAGCGGAGGATCATTAGCGAAACATTTGTGGAATGATGTCGAACGTTATATACTTAAATAAATTTCTAAATATATCACCTTCTATAATCTACAGAGCATTATGCTGTTCGACCCTAAAGTCGATGTGTAACCCTTAAAGCAACTGACAAGAAACACCAAGATTATATGGACTTTCAAACACTAAATAGTTAATTAGTCCTTTTGAGAACAGTTCAATAAGTGCTCAAATGTTAGACTTATAGTAAAATACAATACTAATAGTTAAATACAGTAAGAATCGATCACAATCTGAAGTGAGATACAAAATGTAGGATGAATAGATCTGCTGCTCAATCTGCTTTCAATCAATGTAAAAAGCATAAAATTTACCAGTGCAGTGCGACAAGACTTGTACATTTCTTTTTTTAAAACTACACAATTATCAGGAAGACGCTTGTACGCAGCTGGCTTTTTAGCAAGACGCTACAGCATAGATAAGCACGCATAGAGAAACTTAGTTATAATTTATAAACCATATGAATTCATGACATATTTATAGCATTAATATCGCACCGAAATACATTCTTTGGAAATACACCAACAATTATAAATCTATTTTAACTGGAACAAAAAATAATAATAAAAGAGTACATGACACAATGCGCCCTTTTTAAAAACTCTGTATAGATAAGCATAGCACACGTTACAAGTTATAACATTAACACTTATAGTATTCAACGGTTCGTTGCTCCCCCATTTATCTTGATTAACATTTGTTTAAAATTGGGGTAGCGTTTCTCAAATCAAACAGAAACCCTGAAATAAAATATACATGGATCTCAATGTTATAAAATCTTGGTAGCAAACACGATTCGTTGGGTTATCAACGCAGATTATGCAATTTCAATATGTGCTGCAAAATGTTGCTTGAATCATTTATCATCGCCTCAAAATTTCGTATGGTGTTTCCGCGTTTTTTAAAACACGTATTAATTTAACGGCATCACATCGTTGGATAAAAATTTAGTAAAAGTTTAAAATATGATCGTGATCATTTGAATTAAGTCATCGACGACTTACATAAAATAATTACTGCTCTTTGAGGGAGAGTTCTAGTACTTTCATCAAGTTCTCGTCTTCTTCCTTGCGAATTCGATCCTCTTCTTCAATCTGTTTACGAGATAAATCTAGCACAGCTTGCAATTCTTCATAGCTGCTACTGCGACGTGCAGCGTCGTGATGAGATCCATCAGTCTGACTAGGTATATAGGCTGCACTTGCGCCTGTCGCTTCAGCAGGAGCACCATCAGAAAATGGCCGCCAATCTGGGTTCTCCATTTGTCGTGCCATCATTAAACTTTCCTCGATGGCTCTGCATTGATAATGATGAGGATGATGTTATTCAAATTTATGAAAAAGATGCATTTTTGAACGCAACTATATAATAATTAAACTGAAAAAACTGACCTTTGTAACAACTGCTCTTCAGTGTCCGAATCTGGCGTGATATCTTTCAAAGCGGTACGTGGGACGTTGAGGGCTTCATAAATATCAACCATTTTACTGTGGTCACGACTAGTCGCTTCTCCACTGAGATCATCATCCATCGTCCACCGGAAGATATCATCATCTGAAGAGGAAATTGGAGCCGGAGTAGCTGACATTTTGATATCATAATGCGGAGGTGGCTCAAACAAATCTTCGTCCAAAACACAAGCTAATCTTCCATTTTCTTCTTGCAAGCTTTGCACCCCACGGACTGGCTCTTCCGTGCCAAATATGTTATGAAATGTTATACAGGCGTTAACTAAATGAAACATGGGGATTTCTGAAAAAGAAAATCAACCGCATACTTTGTATAGCAATTTAACATATAAATAAATATTTTGTACAACTATTCAAATGTAGCTTCCGACTATTTCACTATATACGACAGGAAAACGAGACCTTTGTTCACATTTAAATATGTTTGCAATACTAATTAGCATAACTACCCACTAGCTTTGTTTTGATTTATCACATGCCATAGGTTGGTGTACAAAATG
>JAHZNA010003806.1:0-21271 GCA_027743935.1 Sinodicranocentrus sp. ZH6 | reverse complement strand
TTTTAAAAAAAATTGCATGACAACATATTTTGACGGGTCCAAAGCTCTCTCTTCTTCTTACCGACTTAATTAACATAGCTATGCTATACGACGGTTATGAGTTTCTTGAACCAAAAATGTTTCCGGAGGGAGCAAGCCTCATCTTGAACTTTGCTTTTAGGCATTTCATCATTTTTTCAAAAGTTTCCATACTAACTTTTTCTTGAAAAGGTAAATACCAGGTGAGGAACGTTAGTCGTGATTTACATGGTTAATATAACAGGAACCAGGAAAAGAACTCTCATGAGGTGATACTATCCAAGTGGAAACATGTGAGATGGTGATGGGCATGGACTAGTTTGAGGAACTAACTTGAAAAGTAGGAGTTCGGAGTTTCAGCTTTGTAGTTTGAAAACCATGACGGTGATGAAGCACTACCTAAGTAATACAACCTGTGGTTCACGGCCACGTTAAAAGAACACATCTGTGATGAGAATGTACTCTGTGATCCAAGCGTGCGTTTTTGTAGTAGCTCTCAAATGAAAAATGTTTTATTCTCTCTGAACTAGTTTACTTTTAGACCATAAACACAAATGTCCTCCAGAAACGAGTATCATATTATATCCAATTGATAATTAGCTCTTAACCACCCCATTATTTTTATTTAAACATTCATATTCTTCTTTGTCACATTTCTCTACAGGAAATGAATGACCAACATTGATCTCCTCTGCTGACTTTCATCCCTCCATAAATAAATTTATGCGAGTATTAACTAATGAAAATAACAAAGTGAGTCTATTGACCTAAAAGTGAATCTTTACAAAGCTGGCTGATTTAAAGCTTGTTTCTTTCCTCGAAATGAAATAATAATTCAAGCCAACATGAAAGAAGAAGGAAACGTGGTTTTTGTTCCGACTTGGTGTTAAAACCTCATTCAAAGTTTATGATCCAATTAGGACATGATGTCGTGCCAAACGCATAAGTGAGGTGGAACACAAAAAATATACATGTAGAAAATATAGTACACGGTCTAGTACTAAAAATGTACATATACGGTTACGGATTTAAAGACGCCAGGCAAGCAGAACTGTGAGTATATTGCTGTACCGTGCACTTCACACATGACGTCTGTGAGATGTGGTTTATATAGTGGGCGAGTATACACACATGCAAGTAAGTAGCAGTTATATAGTTTCTACTCTTAAAGAAAAGTCTTGCTATATTTTAGCACCTAAGAAGACGGTAATAGCATGACCTAACCTTGCGAAGCAAAGTGACTGTTAAAATAAAGCTATTAGGTCTTTTGTGAAACGTAAAAATGTTGTTGGGAGCACTTTCCCGCTTATTTAAGAGAAGGACTGGGCATCCATCCTTATTTCATCATCATGCGACATTCCTACCTTCTCTCTCTTTCTCAGAGAGAAAGCGTAACTCAAGAATTAAAGGCTAACTTGTTTTTTTTCCTCGTTTAATCTTCTATTGTAGCCGAAAAGAACGGATATTACTCCAAGGAGCTAACAATGAATCTGATGAGTATGGCTGTGCAAGGGCAAAGTGAATAGAAAAAGAGAGAGAGAAAACTATATATCCCTATAAGAATTTAATGCGTGTATAGAAAGATCCTTAGAAGAACAGTGGCTGGTATATACACACATGTATTTTGGAATTCTTTTTATTTTTGTTATTAAAGCTTGGTTTACGAGCTCAGCCTTTTCTCGTGGTAAATTAGGCAGCTGTTATGAGAATCTTGCTTTTCGCTCTCTTTTCTCTATTTCACTTTCTCTCCTTCCACTACTCCCTTTTTCTAAACAATGCCAATTGTGAAAAGAGCCATTCCTTCTTCTCCTTTTCTTGAATCATTTCTCCGACTGGGTAAAGGTCTGTTCGAGCTTTGTAAAGTGGCTGCTTGTGTCTGTGCATGGCTGTGAGCGAATGTGTAGCTGGAAAATTTCAACATGCTTGTACACTACAACACTATTAACTCAAGCTATAATCAGCTTTGAGCATCACTCCCACTTTCTTTCTTCTCTGAGAAGAACACAAGGAAATGAATATGTTTCTCTTCAAATATTTCCAGCGGCTTTATGCACCCAATCTAATCAATTTTACTTAAGAGCTTGGCTTTACGATGGGAAAAACCCAAAGTAGGATTACAACTTACACAATAGAATTTATTCCTCTGATTTTTTTTCTTTCTCCAAACTGATGTCGATACTGTATGCGTAACCCCAGGAGAAAGTTTCATTAAATGTTTCACATGTATTTATTTACTTTGTTGGGGAAGATACTGGGATTGTTAGTAGTTCCAAGTTGTATACAGTCTAATAGACTTCGTTTTTTATTGCTGTTGTAATAATTATATACTAGTTTTTTACTACATAGATGAAACAAGGAAGGGTATATGGGTGTTTGATAACTTTGATAAGTATCTATCAGTTGACTATACATGAAGCCAACCAAAAACGAGGAAGGGAATACTGCAGCAGACGTTCTAAGAGGAGATGGATGACCGGCGAAAGTTTGACAGGATGTTGAGGATGATTGCGATGAGCAGAGTATTGCATGATGCGTCTATTGTCTATACACGGATTTTTCTTTATGGTTTGACTACGTTTCAGACCAATATGGTCATCATATCGAAGTTCAATGGGAAAATTCTTGAATGTATGCTTGTTCGTCTACCTGGCTTTGAATGGATTTTTTTGTATCCAATGTCAGATTTTTTCTTGAGGAGAATGGATTGATGCGAGGAAATATGCGACGCATATTTTCCTAGTAACGGCTTTGAAACCATTGGGATGATTGGGGTGGAGAGATTTAAGTTGTAGATATTTTGGCCTAAAAGATATGTCTATAAGTCTGATTTTGCAGCGAATGTCTTTTGGTTCACTAACCATAAGTATTTCTCATATAGTACTGCATTACAGTGCGTTTGCAGAATACTTTTATTCGAACTTTATTGAGATCAAAGCTACGCAGTTCAACTCTGTTATGAGGCTCTTGAATTGATTTTTTTGTGTGGCTTGAGAGGTTTTTTTGAATGTAATTATTTCTATACCTTTACAAATTCTTATTTCAATGTTTTATCAAAGCCCGACTTTACGCATTCAATAGGAACTGCTCAAATTCTTAGTTTTTACGCACAAAATTTACACAAATTCAAGATAAATGTTGTATACCTCGTTAAATCCCGTTATATGATGAAAAGTGCTCGCCCACAAGTGGTCAATAATTCATATCTTTGTTTACCCATGTTTACAAACCATGTACAGATGTATACATGTATATACATGGCACTTATGTTTCACCAAGAGTGACCTTCTCCCTGCCATTCACCTTTCATTACGTTATAAATCAGAAGAGGGAAAGGGGATTTATGAGAAATCAAGAAAATATCATACGACATCCAGAGGAAACAGAAGACAGCTAAAGAAAATTTATGTGTTTTTGAATGAGATTTATACACTACACCACACCATCCTCACTTGAAAAACACAGGAAGAAAATTCTCCAAAAGCAAAAGTCCAATTTGTGCCATTACGAAATGCACCTTGGAGAAAATCTATTTTTGAAACTGGCCTAAGTACTCTCGATCAATTCTGTAGAAAAAAAATCCCATGTTCACGTTTCATATGAACACATAAACTGTCTTATTTTCAAACTGAATGTATATCCAACATTGTCAGTCTGGAAAGGGCTCTTGTTCATGCTCGCTTTTCCACCCCATAGGGTCATATTCGAAATACATATTTGATACAAGACAAACTCAAAAAGTAAGCTGTATAAAGGATACATTTCTATATTAAGTAGTCAGGAAAGTGAAACAAGAGAAAAGATCATTTCAGAGAGAATGTGTCTTCATTATTCGAAAGCCATTGACTACGTGTCCTGTCACACTCGAGCTTTTCTTTTCGTCTTACAGAAAAAAAGTATCAAATTTACTCGTTCTCACATGTTTTTTTCGATAAGGTTTCAAAGGGTTATGACATGTATGAGGAAATTCCACTTATAGAAGAAAAAAATGTACAAGTCATTGTTTCACATTTTCCCTATTTCCCACCAACAGCAAAAAACAAAAGAAAAACTACCCTATATATAAATTTCCTCGCAACTCGTACGAAAAACATTTGCAAAAAATAAGCTTCCAGCATTTTTCCCAATATGAAAAGAAGGGGAAAAAACAGATTCCAGACAAATTGCAAAAATATTTGTCAGCCAGGCAGGAAAAGGAAAAAGAGCAAAACAACTAGTGATTCTGCCAACTTATTGAGAAATCCGGTATAAATAATCCAACTCGAATGGAATGTCTATCATTTGAGCTATTTCCAAGAAATTACAAACGAAAAAACAAGACGACCATCTTTTCCTTTGAATCACGCCGCCAACAATGATACAAGGAAAAATGCTCCATTAGCACAGCATAATATTCTTTGTATAGGTGAATCTAAAGGAAATAAGAAAATATATATTGCTATAAAACAGCTCACATTGCCAATTGTAAAAGATCGTTTTACAACAGAGGACAAGAAAAGAAAGGATCTGTATGAGATGGGCTCAATCCCGTATAATATGTACCCTGTTCACTTGTGACAATGGAATGGAGACGCATTAGTAGAGGCATTACGACAAGGTTGCATCGTTTATCAGTATCATTTCCCCATGTCATTTTATTCCACCTTCATGGTTTGCTCAAGGATACAGAAGCAAATCAAACTCCAATAACCGGCTGGATTGTCTTTCCATTCAAGGGAAAAAAGGAAACAAAGAAATGGGCAAAAACGATGAAATGAAGAGGGCATTATGCTCGTATACAAAAAGCTTTCTTTTTCTCTACTTATTCCATTTCTATGCTTCACAACTTTCCCCTCCCTTTTCCCTATTTTTTTTTGTCTTATAAAGGAAAAAACTTAACCGGTAGAAATACACTGTCAATGGAATACAAGAAGAATGTGTCGGCTCACAACTATTTTTCTTTCTGTTAAGTTACACGATACATATTATTGAATCATACACTGATAAGCTTCAATGCATCCTTTTGTCTTGAATTTGGCTTGGTTTGTATATTTTTTGTGAGGATCTCATAGCATACCTAGCAATTCTCTCGGAAAAAAACATAGGAAAAGCACATTCCTCTTACAAATGTATATTGACTGTGAGAGCCAGGATCCAAAAAAACTTACTCACAATATTCACTATTTTCCCAGCCAGACAATTTTCTTTCCTATAGAGGGGAGAAAAGAGAAAGCACAGATAGGAGGAAATTGGACGAGGCGAGTAAAGTATAAGGAAAGGACAGTCATGAAGGAATCAAGTCGACGGGTCGTTGCACATTGACAATTGAAAATAACCCGATGGTTCAGAGAGAGAGAGCATTCAAGAGATTGTGCCATTTCATTCATGCTTGGATCCTAAAGGTAGTTCAGGATTTTTTCTTTCTTTTTTCTATGCTTCTCTGTCTCACACACACTTTGTATCAAGGTTCCACTTGCAGAATATATATAGCATATTAGATTTTTTCTGTCTGGAAGTCTGGATTGTATTGTAGTTTTCGGAGATGGAAAGTAAGTCCTCGAAGAAAGGATGTGTATATTCGGAGCTAAAATACTACCCATCGTATCACACCAACTTGCCTTCTTCCTGTTTAGCTTTCACTCGACTTTTTTCCTCCTCTTTTTTACAAGAAATATTGTAAATCGTCTGGTAATGTTACTAGTCAGAGAAAAGTGTACCTTATAAGAGAGCTAAGAGATCTACGAGAGAACAAGGAGATTTGGATGTTTCCCTCCTTCAAGCTCCGATCGCTTTAGAACTCTTCCCCTATTATATTTTTTCTTCCCTTTTTCAACAAGGAGTCCCGTTTTAGATCGCTAGAAATGTATAATATTATAACGTTTCTATTTTTACGTTCCCTGCATACCACAATCCATTCAAAGAAATGGAGAGTATGGATATCGTTAGAAAAATGGAGTAGGAAGAAGGAACCGTTATTTTTTTCCCGAGGATGCATTTATTTTTTACTCTTATATATTTACCGGGAAATATATGTGGATATGTATGAAAATAGAAGAAAAACAGAAGAAGAAGTCAAGTGCCCTTCAACTCCAAAGTCTCATGGGAATTTATCCAATATTATTTAGATGGGAATCTCGTCGATTTCTCTATGTCTTTGAGGTCATTTCACTCAAATCTTTTTTCTCTCTTTGCAACTCCAATGCGTAACAAATATAGAGCAACTTAGGGAGGCGAAGATGCACACTCGAGATCACAAGTGTATCTCTCTCCTTCTGTACACTCTAGGTTGGGTAAGCATGCATGAAGGTATTTTGTCTTGCACAGAAATGGAACGAAAAGCAATCTATTTGCTTTATGGCTTTCATCTCTCCACCTTTTCAAATCAGCTCCGATGACAGCCTCTTGTGTTGATATGGTAGACTGATAAAGAAATTTGAAGCCGCATCAAAATCAAGCTCCTCTTCAAAGGCTTAAAAAGTGAAGAAAATACCATGACCAGCCTTGAGCTTTACAAAGTGTAAGCCAAGCTTTACAAGTGGAAATCATATAGACAGCTAGTATAATAAAGTATTCAGTAATGAGATCCTGACTTCATGATGACGTCCATAGCTCTACCTACGCAGAAACATGATCCTTATATTGTACACAATAGATGCAGCTATACTGCCTTCAATCAACAAATGCATTCATCTTAAATTTTGATGGTCAACGAAAACAGTCCTGCTTGACCGAGTAAAATCCATCCTTTCATTTTCACAGCTTGAAATACAGAAATTGGTTCAAAGGTTCCACGTTCACAGGAGCCCGGTTCAGAGGACAATGCCAGTTTAACAAGAGTTGATTTCATTGAAAATTAGCTTTCCAATCCAGTCCCTCCACATGCTTTCAGTAGTTGACATCTCATCAGTTTATTTTGTGAAGGATGGCTGTTGTTGGCGAGATGTGTGTAAAAGTACATGACTGATTGTCCCTTTTCCGCAATATCCTTTATGCAAACAAGTCATGCTTTACCCTTTCAACGGAAAGACAATCTCTGAATATTTTTTACATCCTATGCAATCTATAACGGTCAATCCTTGAGTGAAACTACATGAAATACCAAAGAGAGTTGTGTGGCGCAAATTTTGGATGAAAGGGAAATACAATTTTTATTCAAGTCATTACAAAAACTTTATCTTGTTTACAATGCATACCTCATGCTAAGAGTAATTTTTGCAAGTATTCAAAAAATGTATCTCATTGGAAGTTTCCCAGAGAGAACAAAAACGTAGAGGGATCCAGGATAAAAGTGAAACACAAAAGGAATTCCCAATCCGTTGACTGTTTGTCCACCAAAAACTACTCCCTGTGAAGCATACCCGCCAATCATTAACTTTATTCGATTTTTGTTTTTTCCTCCTATGAAATAACCCTTTTCGAGGGAAGGAAATGAACCGTTATTACTGTTGGGAAGTGTTATATCGGTGAAGATAAAAGTTTGCTCAATAACATTGTTTCTGACGTTTACAAACACGTTCACAAACTGATTTCACTGAGCACGCGGGAAATGGGAAAAGTAGGGGGAAAAGTGGTTAGGTCATGTCGTGAAAATGCTAATAACAACGTACGCCGCTATATACCTACTCGTCTTTCTCTTTCTATTACATCTAGAAATATTTTTTGGAGTTTGGCTACATCAAAAGAATAATAGGGTAGAATAGACGGTATAGAAAAAAATGTACAGAAACTACTAGTCTGACTATTAGATTTGAAAAAAAGTATTGTGAGAGTGAAAGCCTATATTGTATTACTCCTCTTGGATTGAAAGCACAATGGATAATACCTAAGTTTTATCTGCTCGATTGTGCCGCGCGTATGTGCATCATCTCGCAAAGTAAGTAGCTCGAACCAAAGGCGTCACTTCCAATGTCACAGCAGCGCTGAGCCAAGTCAACTCGTTTCCGCGGCACGCTCTTTGAATAATAATGGACGGAGAAAACAACAGACTTCAGCAACTGCTTGCCTCACTTTTGCATCAACTTCCCTTTTTTATATGATTTTTTTTCTTCCTCCTTGTTACAAACCCTGGATATCCCATCCCAACTTTCCCAACTTTGGCTAAAGTAGTATAGGAGGCTCGTGTCGTTGATGCAAACACATTAAGGATGAGTTGTATGAAGGAAGGACAAAGAGGAAGTGTGTGTGTGTATCAGTATAGGAGAGGGAGAGTGGATTTTGTGGTGTCCAAAATTCATGTTGTTTTCCTTCTTGGCAATGTCGGAAGCCACACAGTAATCGAGAAGGGCTATGAGGGAAAAAAGGATAGTAACGGGAAAGTGAGATGAGCTGTGATGGGAAGGAATGGCTGTCATTCCATTTCCGGACTGTTTCCCACTCGGAAATTGGAATTTCAATTGGCATATTGGCATTTGTGCACAAGGGTTATAAGTGGAAGGAACAGGAAGCCGAGATCTGTAGACAGGAACTCCTGTTTGCAATATAGATGGGGAAGCCCACCCATACACAAGAGAAATATGACTTGGCTTCACTAACAGTGTGGGGGCAAGCAAGCTGACAAAATGGTAGTTTGAAAGTAGAAGAAAAAACTTTTTGAATCACTGTGTGTCTCTTTGTGAAAATGCAAGCTGCCACTGGCAAGTGAGCCGCTAGCTGGGTGGGCTAGTTTTTTTCAACTTCTTTTACGTAATTCCAAAAGAGCCCTTTGCCGTGGTTCACAGTATGTACACAGTTATAAGGAAAAGTGAGCCACATGTTGGTACAGAGTTCTAGCCAACGTTTCGAGGAGTGGTGATGACAAGACGAAACTGGAGCACACCCGTTCCACACTGCTATCACCATAATATAATGTACAATATGTGGCTATCATGATTTGGTATTCAAAGAGGATGCGACATTCACACAACAAAGGACATTCAAGACCCACAAGAGATAGTTGGAGACAGGGGATGCTTCCTTTGCAAAAAAAAGAAATCCTCACATGCAGCCACTTAATATTCGACAACGAAATGAAAGTCATCTGTAACTTTCACAAATCCAGTTGTGCCCACTATGCATAGCTGAAGAGATAGATGTATTCAATCAAGAGGAGAGCAGCAGGATACATGGATATTGTTGAAAAAGAATACCCACGTATGCCACCCTTGCGGAGCAGTCATGTATGAAAGTTAAAATTGAATATGTATGTTTATGGGTAATACAACGTTACTTTCTCTCAATTTATGCTTGGTTCAAAGGGTCAAAGGTATTTTTTATTATTATGCTGTAGTAGATATCTGTCAACTACTGGAGCGAAAAATCTAAATTACTGCTTCCAATGCAGTATTTTTTCCTCAGACTGCTGTTGCTACTGCTATTCAGCTTATTATATTGTATTTCTTCTTTTTTCCCAAGATACACGAGCCGACAGAGGAAAAAAATAGTTCATTTATGGGAATTCTACTTACGACTTACACTAGTAAAACTCCAACTTTGGCTCTCCCATTTCCCCTGAAAAAAAATGTTTGAGGAAATCGAAAAATATTTTCCCTCTGTTCATTTCATTCCTTTGCACAATAGCGAAAAAAATGTTCTTTTCCCTGTGCTCAAGAGCAAAAGGGTATTCGTTCCATTTGATAGTTGTATTTATCAAGTGAGCAGGAAACCACAAATCAGCCAGTCAGTAACTACCATATACAACAAAAATTCCAGATTTATTCATGTATGCAAAACGCAAGACATAAAATTCCCATGAATTAGAATTCTTCTCACATTTATGCATCTCACAATTGCACATAAAACTAGGAGAAGTACACAGGCCTTGTCAGATTTTCCTTAAAGATGATTATGTGTTCCACTCACTTCTACTATTGGTCCTTGGTTTGGGGTATTCAAAACCTGAGAGTTTCTCTTTTTTTCAAGTAAGCTCAGCATAAACATGGCTTCCACAGTTTCTTTCTCTGCCAACTGCCTTTAACTATTTTCTGATATGAAATAATCTCCTCTTGCACAGACAGCCGTATCTATCAAGTCTATAACTCACCCATATGTGCACATACGGTATATTTTGCATATTATACCTATGTAACTTTTTCCAGATACCACATTCCAAGTCACTTTTGCAAACATGTTATATGGAGATAGCCCCTTCCAAAAAACTTTTTGGCTACGAATGTCACAAGACTTTAATATAATTTCAATACCAGAAATGATTCACAGCTGAACATTTAGCATCCTTAAATTTATTTTCATGTAAGATATCATTTATATCGTTGTATTTAGCCTATTAAAGAAGATCTCGCCTAGTTAACATTAATTTGGCAATGAATAATAGCATATGGATACATACTATATAGATGTACGCTATACGCTGGTTCAATCATATAAAAAAATAGAACTCGGAATTTAGTAACACTTCATAGTTCGGGAAAAAGAGCTTTTTTCATTGGCTGGAAAAACTGTCACTGCCAATTCCAGTAATACTTACGAGTACCTATATTTTATGCAACAGATTTACAAAAGCACGATTAACATGCAATCCCGAAATTGCAAATCTGTAAACTAGTTCTCGATTTTGGTGTATACAAAAAGTAAAACATAAACAGAATCCTTACAAAGTGAAACTCTAATCAAAAACGAATCCGAGTTTAGAAGCAGCTTAGCACTACCTATGCAAACTTCCAT
This sequence comes from Sinodicranocentrus sp. ZH6, assembly GCA_027743935.1. Lineage (NCBI taxonomy): Eukaryota > Metazoa > Arthropoda > Collembola > Entomobryomorpha > Entomobryidae > Sinodicranocentrus > Sinodicranocentrus sp. ZH6. Next base: position 10,618 of record JAHZNA010003806.1, on the reverse strand, counting down.
TGTATCAAGTGTAACTAATCTGGCATCCCGCCCTGAAAACGGCAAGTCAATTACTTTAAGTGAAATTTATGCATATGTAAGCACCCACACATAAAAATGAAGTAATCCCTTGCTCTCGCGTATATATTCCTCATCACTCAACTCGGTAGATGAGGTAGATTTGCCTACGGTAAGACGACAGAAAACGAGCTCGTTGGAAACAACAATGGGGAAGAGCATCATCATGTAAATTCAATATTTCTTTAGAAGCCCACCCCATCTTCCTCTCTTCCAAAAATATCACCTGACTTTTCTTCACCAAGTTATCTTTTCTCTCTCTAATATTACCTGCGGACTACTTTTCATCAATCCTAAAGTAAGTGGTCCCTTCAGCTTTCACCAGCAATTTGAGACGATGCTCAAGAGGAGACAGAGCTGTTGTTGTTAAGCCTGGGAAAGGAGAACACGCAAAATAGAACAGAAGGAGAGAAAAAGACTGACAAAAATAAGCTTGTGTAAGCTGATTCCTCTTTTGTGACCAAGTTAAACTTGCCCTGGGACTAGATTCCCTTTCAGAGAAAAGGTAGAACCGCAGTGAATATTATGCCCCACCTAGATTTTCTTATATATCCTCTTCTCTATTTTACTAAGGCGGTTGAATCCCATTCAAAAAATAAAAGAGTACACATGAATAGACTTACATCGTCAACAGCAGGCACCACTCCTAATATTCAGGGGAGGAAAAACCAACGCTCTTTCTCTCCCTAATATGGTTAGCAAGATGAAAACCTGTGTACCCAAAAATCATCATGCTTTCATAAAGTAGAGCAGTGATCAGCCGAGCCCAGGTTTTTTGTCGACAAGTTCACAACGGCTGAGAAAGCGAGAGAGAGAGAGAGAAGAGAAAAAAAACAGTCTTCTCTCATATTTCCCTCAAAGGCAACAGCTATCAACAACCTTTTGCCTACCTGTGCAAAACTTTCCCTTATTACAGTCTTTTCCACGACTATCTACTTCCCCCGCTTTTCCTTCTTTCGAGAGGGACTAACTCAGAGAATAACTGATGAGAAAAAAGTCTCTGCAATATTATATTATGTATAAGAGGAGAGCCTAGTGAAGTTTCTCATACATACACACAGATAAAGGGGAGTTGTTGAAAGAAAAGAAATAAAGAGGAGGAAGCTCCTGTGAGTCGAAATGAAATGAGATCTTCTCCTTGTATGCATCAACTTCGTCATTGATATCCCTTTCACCAAGACACCAACAAGCTACAACAACCCGTAATCATCCAAGTTTCCCTGTTTCTTTAGCTATATGATAATACCTTTTTTTCTTTTAGAGAATCCTCATCTTGAATGCCAATACAGTATTATTACAATCGGTGGAACTTGTAATATCTTGGATAAATAATGGAGTAAACGAGAGCAACTCTTTTCACAAGAAAAAAAGTATATAAGGGAGGAGGAAAGGAAAGGAGGAAAATATGGAATCGATACAAAGACAACTGAACCTTGTTGCCTAATACACTTTTTTCTTTTGTTAGGAAAACTAGAGCCCTCAAGATGTTTCTGATATTGATGATACACAAGATCGGTTCATATAATGAATACAGAGTTAGTCTCTCCCTTTCTTCACCGTTTCTGTGTAATATTACCAAGAGATGTATTTATATGGTTGAATGATGATCATCATCATTTTGTATCATCATCGTTATTCCCATTTTTCCCAAGGAAGATGAACATAATCTCAGAGGGATATAATGAGAAGGTTGATGAAAACGGTGCATTAAACTGACTACTCCTATTCAGCAAGGTTTTGAGAAGAGGGGCAAAGTCTACTTATCTGATAGCTGCTCTTCATTTACTCATTAGCTGAGATTGTCATTTTCTTTTGCCTCGAGAAATCATATCAGGCTTTTTGAGTTGAAAAGGAGCGTAGTAACGTGCATAATGTTGGGTCATTTTGAGACCGATTAACTTGTTTATGAGCATGGTTATATCATAGACCATGTCGCGGGTTCGTTTCTTGAATGAACGTACTTAGATAACACCTAAGATTAAAAACATGATAAGCATGAGCTCGTGTCACTACTCAGAATAAAGTCTTGTACGACATGCCGAAGATATTCGAAATAACCTCTAGGCATCTCTTTCAGTGCGGCTGTTTCATTGCTGATATCTGGCATCATCTATGTGGTAAAAAGGAACAAAAGTTTTTAGCATCTCACCCGGTTGAATAAGTAATATCAGTAATATGCATGCTGGCGGAAATTCGCTGGATTGTTACACTCTAGTAGACAAAGTCATGTGTGAAAATCAACATGAAGGGAAAGGTTAGATGGATTTCCTCCATCATAAGCATGCTTCATGCGTCAGGGAAAATTTCAAGCGGGAAACGGGCACAAAAGCATAGTAGAGTAAGGAACAAAGAACTTTGCTCTGTGCTATTAAGAGAAAGTAGTGCACAAACAAAATGAATAAATGAAGTTTGCTTTACAAGTAAACAATGAGCTGGGGAAACAATAGACGACATTATTTACCTGAGGACACACAAAGCCTGGCTTGGTGGCTTGCCGCACTCCATCCCATGGAATTGGAGTTTGTGTAGGGCTGAATCGATGAGATTTAATTGGCGGTGAGGCATAAGGGATGCTCAGGAACACCTAAGTTGATTTCCGTTTTACAATTATACATCCACATACATGAAATTACATAGGTAAATGACATACGTAGTGATAGCCTAACCTCAAAAGGCAATATAGAGTTTAACCGCTTGAATCTAATTCGGATTTTGCTTAGGTATGCAGTTTCCGCACTTTATAATACCACAAATGAATGTGTTATATGGATTCTTGCAAAAAGACGTTTGCGTGAAGGCCGTGGGTAAGTAATGTTTTGTCAATTTTACTCAGGTTGAAACTGTTGGGAGCTAACGTGTGCAGTCGGCAAAATAAATCTTTTCTGTGACTCAAATGAAGTCATTTTCATACAATTGGCAACAAGTTATATTACATTTGGGTTTTCGTTCAAGTCCATTATTTTTGTAGAAGGACATTCGAGAATCTACCAAAACTTAATGGGCCACCCTAACTTTTTTTAAAAAAAGAAAGCTATACAAAATAAAATTTTTGAGGTTTGATGTGAACCCAGTATAAAATATTACATAGATATAAGCCATTTAAACGAGCTTGATAAGCATTAGCAGTGACGTTAACTGAAAAAGTAAAATAAAAAATTGCCGAGGTTTCCCCCAGAGGGATAAAAAAAGTCTCGCTAAGTCCCTGTAAAAAAACTGCACTGTCAACAGGGAAAAGTTTTACCACAAACAGCAACCAATTTAGCAAAGTTAGTATTGCGCTCGTTTTAACTACTCTAGCGTAATTCCTCCATGAAACTAAATGGACTTGTATAACAAGAAAATTTACGTACAAAACTAGAATCATTTCGCCATCATGCAGTCAAGAATAATCCACCTTTAAGCCTGTTTCCCTCTATGACGACTCCAACTGTCACTGACACACAAGTTGTATGAGACTTGTGTATGAGGTTTCTTCTCTGTGGCTTATCCATGCAACAAATGACAGTCGTTATTTTTAATGCAGAAGATTTCCTTTTTGTTTCCACTTTCCACACTGGAGACTCTGTGTAATGAAAGTGGAAAAGTTGGCGGAGCGTGTAACACCTAATTTTCCTCAACTACAAACACATTTCCCTCAAGAAAAATACTACATTTATGCTACCTATGTCGAATGTCAAATGACTTTCTCGGTGACAGCTACAGTGATCTCACAATTTTCCAGAATATTCAGCTAATCACACTTTTCCCACTGCAGTATCACATGAGCTGACCTCACCCTCCACCTAATATTGTAGGGACTGCGACTTAATGCAGAGATTTCCTAGTCAATAATAGAGAAAGTAAAAGATGAAAAGAACAGCTCATTTCCCGTGTGGTCATAGGATTGGTCAAGTAAGAATGTTGAATAATGCTGACAAGCAAGAATGACTTGAATTTCCTCCATCTTTCAGCAGTTCAAGAATAATGACATGTAGCTCCAGAGAGTTCGCTCGACCCTGTGATTCGTCTAGATAAAAAGATATATTCGCCTGTCCTTCTTTCTCTCTGGGTTACGCCTACGATCAACATTTTTCCTTCTCTACATTTCTTTTTTCGTTGAGTGTCACCTGAGAAGGAAGCTTTAGCTTGGACTCAATCCACCGGACCGGAAAACTGTCAGGATCAATTTAAGAGAAACGAGGTAGGAGAAGAGTCCCCTGAGATCAAAGATGACAATGGTGACGTACGAAATGCAATCTTGCGCTAAGATCATTTTGATAAAAACTTGCTTCGTAAGTGTCCATCTAGGATGAAAAACGAATTTTCTTCCTTTTCGGAAATAAAAAAAGCATGAAAAAATAACGCTCGAAGGCTTATCGTTAGTTTTAGTTAGTAAAATCCGCTTACCTCAACAATCTTGTTTTTTAGAGAATTATTCCCGTTGCCCTTCCCTTGATTTGGTTGTTGTTGTTGGGACTGCTGTTGTTGAGTTTGTTGTTGTTGCTGCTGGCTCTGTTGTTGATTGGGGAAAAGGGTCAAGCTGAGTCCTTGCACTTTTCCATATTTCGTCTCTATAATTCTCGACCGTGATGATCCATTAGGAAGCGGCGTAGGTTGTGGATCTGTCCCTTTGCTGGGTAGACTAGGACCATTAAAGCCATCTAAAAATGTAGATGTGCCGCCAAAATCCTCTTTGTTCAGTACCTGTGGGAGGTGCTCTCCGTCATGATGAACTACGTGACTTCCGGGCTCAACTCCATGTAGAGGGAGCGGAGTCGGGAGGAAATGCAGTGTGGTCTCTGAAGTCGTATTCTCATTGGCATTCTGACAACTAATGGCAATTATGCTCAGTAGAATCAACATTTGCTTCATGGCAAACACCTTCCTGAGAGTTGTGAAACAAGGAACATTTATTTTACACTGTCAGAGGAAAGATTGATCCACGCCTTCACCCACTACTTCTCTTACACTTTTTTATTCAACGACCCTCCTATATTTTATAACGGAACGACGTATCTAGCAATTTCCCTATTGTTGTGGGTTCCACATTTAACATTTGTTAGCATGAAATGGACCCTGTGGGGAACAATGAGTTTCGCTTCAACAGCATCATTAACGTGCAGATGGTGATGTGATGGAAATTCTTCACTGGTGGCCTTTGCGTTCTTCTTGTCAACTGCTGGCGTGGCTTTTGGCACATTGAAAATTTGCTACACCGCCACCAAAGCATTGGCTACGTGGTGTAATGTCCTTGAGACACCTTCATGCTTCATTTTGCTTAAGCTTTGAGAGCACACTTTATTTTTGTTAAATGGCTTTGTCGCCGAGTTTTTACGCACATCAACCTCGGGATTATTTTTTTGACAAGTTTTTAATTTCTTTTTGAACTTCAATTCCCCCTACAATACTGGTAATGTAAACTGGCAAATATCTGAACTACTCTTGTTTTTCAACTTTGCGAATTTCCAGTTCATTACTTATTCCGAGAAGGATTTGTAACAAGATTTGTCACAGGGATAAGTTGGATGTCAGTCATTTCTCGAAGAATGAATGTTTTGCTGGTAAACTTTACGCGGGAATTTTAAATTAAGCACTTCAATATAGTTTGTATACAGCAAGCAAAGTGCAATAAGTTTGTTTTACGCGGTAAAGTTTGTGTATGCAATATATCCGGTTGTACGAATTCCTATACAAAGGTATTACGAGATTGTGTTTTTTATTTAATTTTTTATTGCGGCGAGAAAACGTTGTTTGAGGTGAAAACTTGTTTAATTTTTACCTTTTGTATAAATGACACCAGTTCCCTTTCAAAGATTTAAGAATTTTTGACAAAGCTCTAGAAGCCTTTTGTTCCTTTTGTGAAGATAAGAAACCAACAACTTTTTGGTGTCATTTTTTCTCCTTTCACCCACTTCGATTTTTTCAGTAAAATAAACGCTCCGGGACCGTCCGTCGAGTATACCTAACCGTAAAGACTCAAGTTCATGTTGGTTTTCTCGTACTACTTTTGAGAAACTTGGTAGTACTCAAGTTACAAACTCTTTTATACGAAACTACACACAAATATGGGAAAGCTTAAAAGTGTCTCATATATTTCATACAATAACTTAAAAGTCAACGCTACGTGTGTGTGTGTGTGTGAAGTCCTTTTGCATCTGTATAACCACTTTGTATATATGGATGTCCTTACTTTTTTATATGTATATATATTCAACTGTAAATCCACGTAATAAGTTTTTGTGGTCTTTGCCCATATCCATATGTAAGGTACGTGAGCTAGGTTTCATTCACATACTTGGTTTTCCTCTCCTATGTAGTTTTAACAAGTCCAGCAGCTTTGAGCTGTGTGATCTTCTTTTTGAAGTGAAAGTCGTTAGGTTTTTTTCTTCTGTCTCTCAGGAAGAAATTCTCGCCATTTGGCACTCCTCCCCAAAGTTGACTTTTTCTTCGGTGGTTGACGTGATTTAGAAATCCTTACCGGCACTACTGGTATTTTTTTTTATCTGACTTGCTCTCCTTTTCCTGACAATTCCTTTCCCTGTAAGAGAAGACAAGCAAAAGAATCTTTATAGTTTATTTTTTCCCATTCTTCAGATCAACTAACATTACAAGTATAAGGGGGAGCACGGAAGCAGGGAACGGGAAAAAATATCAAATATCGAGGAAGGTGATGCTGAAGGTTCGTTTAAGTTTAGAATCGATTGAACCGTTATTGTGCCTTCGATCTCTGGAAACTCCACGTGCATTGCTATACGTGAAAGTATCCAATTTCAAAACCACAAGATAGGAAAATAATACCTCAAGATTAAAAAATACGATATATTATGAAAGTAAATATAGAGGAAATACATAAAAAGCACATATTGCACACCACATGCTACACATATTGTCACCCCTCTTGAAGAAAATGAATGTTTATTCATGTGAATGAAAGTTCACGGGGTTAAATTAAGTTGGCGACATTGCTTGTAGCTCGGGACGTGTACACCTCGTCGAGGCTTTTTTTGGTGTTATCCACCACAAGTCGATAGACCGTATCAAAAGGTCTTTCAGTTCACCAACTCCATTCTTCTCGCTGTGGTGTTAGCAGATAAAAAATATGAAAGGATCCTGGATGATGGCACAAAGAGGCAAAAAGTCGTCTAGCAGGGAACGAGGAAGGAGAGTGAGTGAGAGAGGCTCATAAGCGTAAATAAAATGATAGGTCCGATCAGCGGGAGTGCTGTGCCGTGCTCAAATGTAAAGAAGAAATATAATAATAAGCTAGTCAAATATGGTGAGAAATATGTCTTGACATGATCTATTTGAGGAGTGAAAAAGTACTTGAAATTTATTGCTCACAGCTTTTCTCTCCCTACTTTCCTCACCGCTTTTTTCCAGAGAGGAGGTATCTCGTAAAGAAGTGGGAAAATAACGGGAGGGTTGAGATAGAGAAAGCATGGTAATAGAACAGAATCCCATGCATTATTGCTTATGAGATGGATAGTTTTGTGGACTGCCTATTTTGTGATAGCATCAATCCCAAAAATATGCATAAAGGTCTTTCAACATTTATGGATTGTGTTTTATTCTCCAGATTTACTGGAAATGAGAGGGGGTTTCAATGAGAGGAAATTCACAGCTTTGGGGATTCTAGGAAATATATATGTGACGAGGTACGCTAACACTGCTTTGTATTTCGATATCGTTTTATCTCCCACGCTGCCACACTATATCGTTTTACATGGGAACTACGAGGAAATAGAGATGCGCCATTTTTGCATAAGCTTTGAGTGGAGCACAATGCATACTTGTGGTTTTCACATTCACCATCCTGATGAGATACATATTTTACTGGGTTTATAGCATACTCGAAAGTTTTCTCTGGGAATCGATAAAATAGACGGGGGAAGGGTTGTTTATGCATTTTAAACATTCTAATCACGCAAAACCTGGTTAAATTGAATTTGGCTGGGAAAGGTAACTAGTTATGTAGCCTTCCCCTTAAAGTTTTATAATTTACTTATCGCTAGTCATTCTACCTAACATTTTACTGCGGATTTTGTACTGGTTACGCTGCTCCAGTTTTTGTTATGTGAAACGAACAAAAAAACCTTTGCTGAATAGAAGCGCAAATATTTCCAAGTAGACGATGATTGAATAACACGTTACTTGCTTTCATTAGAAGAAGCGCAAAATAAACAAAGTGTTTTACCGAAGGAATGAAGAAAAGTATGTTGCATTTAATGACAAGTTTTTGAAGAGTGTAATTATTATAGACGTTCCGATAGGCTTTTGTAAACTGGGGATAGGGTTATAATATGTATATTTACTCTGTATGTCTGTCTGTCTACAACATTATTCCAATCTTTAACGACGATGTGCACTGGGATGGTTGAAAGCATTTTTGTAATAGTCTGCAAATTTATATGTAAACTGTGAGAAGCTGAGTTGGCTTTACAAGATGAAAAGGTTTGGTGGCTTCAATAACGCCGTAAATATAGGTATATGGAGGTTGTTTCAAGGAGAGAAAAATACAAGAAAAAAAAGTATATTTATCCTTATAAACTTTTTCCCTTCAGCAAATTAGAGTTTATATGAAAAGGAGCTTAGTGGAAACTTTCACATAAAATAATAAAGATTATGAAAAAAACGGCCACCCGATAGAGCATTCATCTATGGATCGGATCCTAAGAGAGAAAAAAATAGAAATGACTCTGAACAAAATTGAATTTCCCGAGAATTTCAGCATTAATTAATGGATAATAGGACTAGCAGCTGTTACTGAAAGTTAGAGACGCTAGGAAAGTTTAATGATGCCTGAAATTTATTTTATTGACTGAAAAAACCTTAATTTTCGATTCATCAGAGAGTGACTCAGAAAAAAATCTCCTTTTTACTTTGCCATTCCAGCCACTAGACTTTTTTCCCAATTTTCCCCCTCTCTTGAGAGTGTTATTCTACACAATTATAGCGCCTTGTGACTTTACAAGAAAAATGGACGGGAAAAGCATTTTAATATATTTTTCACTCAAGAAAAAAAACTCCCGCTGCTGCGTTCATGTCGTAGTTGGGTGATGAATTTTATGCGAGCAGGGAAATTTTCAAGTAATTGACGAAATCAAATTTATTTCCATTTTGCATATTGCCATATACATTATACGTACATGCAAAAAGATTGTCCAAAGGAGAAAATGTTTTTTTCTCTCTCTAATATTCCCCCAAACCTTATAAATATCTTGTGAACCAGAGAATCTAAGTTTTTGGCTAGGCTCACAGCACTTTCAAATGCTTTATGGGACATTCGGTTTGGCATTGCACGAGAAAAATATTCTTGGAAAGAGACAGCGTGATAGAGAAAACTAGCAACTTGCCACATGCCAATTTGTCAAGAGTCTAACTTTTACATTCATACACACTCGGGGAGGATGGGCGGAAAAACTTTGCTTTTTATGATTCCAACTCAACCCAACTCACTCAGTGACTCTCAAGCTTTCTCTATTAGTCTCCCTTCAAAGTTGTATGTTATGAATGGTGTACAAGAACAACTATATAAATCCATATATACACGCTTGTCTCCGGCCACACAACTTTCTCCCACTTTTCCATCCTGAAACAAGCTGCGTGCGAACTTGAGTATAATCTAACTTTGATGCGTATAAAAAGGCAAAACGAACAACCGGCCAATCTGGGAAAATACTCTTATGCACCAAAACTCTTCTGTGAAAAGAAGTGCAGTGTACGCGACTTGGACGGAAGAAGTAAAACAGAGTGTTTTTATCTCATCCAATTCACATGATACCAGGATTAGGCTACGTAAAACTAGATTTATTGATTTGTTTACAGTTACACGGATCCTTTCCTCATTTATCTGGAAATGTAGCAGAAATGCGTGTGTGGGGAGACATGAGCATGGCGTCTTTTCCTTGTCATTTAGAGTTTTGGACGGTGTTTGGACATCCAATGTGGAGGGAGAGCGGAGAGAAAGTAATACTGAGCGGATTTTAGGTGTTGATTGAAATGGTCGAGTTGAGGAGTGAAGGTTACTCTAATCAGAGTATTGCATGTCTCATACCAACTTTTCCAGTTACTAGCTCCTAGTTTCATACACTCATTAATCCAAGAGTATTAGCAAGCTTCTATGTCGTGAAATGCTTTTCCTTACAGTTCCTCGTCTATCTTGATGGGTAATCTAGACTTGTTCAATTTCTATTCAATCCCTTCCAGATTGTAAGATATCACGACATGAATATAAGCTCAGTATCGGCACTAATGAAACTGGAATTTAAAAGAATCACTTTATCTTCGGAAAACTGACTTCAGATGGTATTTTGGAAGGAAGCTAGTAAGTGAGAAGGAGACTAAGGTAATGGTAATGCGTGAGCTCAACTCAATCAACTAAACTTTTGCGAAATTTGATTACTCAACTTTCAATATAAACCTGGCAAACCTATATCTCCAGAAAATGTATTCCGCCCAGCGTCAAACTTAATGAAATAAAGAGAGAAAGAGAGTAATTTTAACCTGTCACGAGTCTTTAACGTTGGCTTCTCAAATCTTCATTTTGTTATCGAATACAAGTTCTCAGCAAAGGAATTATGTA
>JAHZNA010003805.1:0-16366 GCA_027743935.1 Sinodicranocentrus sp. ZH6 | reverse complement strand
CTAGAGAACTTTTTTTGCTGACTTAGTAATTAAACAAATTCCTCTTTCCTGGAGTTTTCCTCCCCCGCTCAAAAAGCAATCATGAGTTTTGCGGTTGAGCTGGCTCCACTTTGTTCCTTTCTAAGGTTGATTACCCCCATTAAAACGGGGTGTGATGTTAGCTTCAAGGAAGATTACATTTTAAAAAGGGCAACAAGAAAAACTTTAATGCTCATGTCTTTCAATAACAGTGAACAAATATTCTCTTGTCGTTTCCTGCCTTTCAACATTTTGCGATAATAATACTCAACTTTCCTCTCTCATTGTCATCAACGCCTTCCATGTCAATGCCTTTCAAGGGAAAGTATTTTGACGCCTTGTCTTCAGCCATCATTTTTTTCTCACTCATAAATCTAATATCCAGCTTTATTCTTTTTATGCATTTGCATTGTATTGTGTGATGTAGTGCATATGTGTAAGTCACCAGTGACGTAGGATACTCGAAACTCCTTTCAAATATTATTTATATTTATGTCATCCGCATCATTATCCTTGTACGCTTCTGCTCAGCTGTCATTGCTGATGTTGCAGTTGACGGAGGAAACTAACCGACAGCTCGTTACATTTTACTTGACAGGATGCCTTTCTACATGTTTTCCTCTCTAAGTGCATCCTTACATTCACATTTCCTTAGAAATGTATGTATATATATATCGCATTAGGAAAAAAAGGAAGATGGTAAGGAGCCAATCTGTGTTTCCACTCGAGTGGACAGTAATTATTATTCCCTGTTCCGTCTGCTTCCCATTCGAAATATCAGAGAGTGGAAGCTGAGAAAAAACGGAGAAAATACTTCTTTTCAAATAGAAAATCCCTTTTCACATTTCCTCTTACTTTCCAAGCTTAATGCTGATCATCAACCCGAATACCCGATGATTCTGTAATGCACTTTCCGGGAAAGAAAACTTACAAAAATATATCTTCCCATGTTTATATAAAAGTATTGATGGTCACTACAGGAGAAAGTGATGAAAAAAGGGAGAGCAAAATGAAGACTAGGTTTTTGCCTGTAATAAGCCATACAAATCACTTGGCTCATTAAGTAACATAGAGAGAGTTGGTGAAAGGAAGCAGTAAAAAATGAGAAATGATACTGTATACCTCCAGAAAGTACTCTTTTTCCTTCTGTAATTCGCCACTCACTCAAGGCAAACTCTAAGAAATAAAGCCTTTTGGAGTGAGCATTGATAACATATTTTTCCCCCAAGCCTTTCAACATCTTCTCTCTAAACCTTCGAGCAACTCACAAGTTTTGGGTATATTTCATTACAAAAGAGAAAATCGAATTGTAGCCAGATGATCTTTTGTAGCGAAAAGAATATTATTGTTCAACATTGAAAAAAAAACTAGTCTTCTCCCACTCGAAACTGTTTGTATCAGTTTGATAAGAAACAGAAAGAGAGAGGGGAAAGTAAAAGAAAAAAATTCGTGTTGGCTTCAGTCTCTTTCTCTACTCGCTGTTGTGTATTGGGATAACAAGAAAAGGGAAAAAATCCCGGAAGACGAGCTAATGCAATGTCCTTATTTTTTTCTTGTTCATCTCCCTCTTTCCTTTTTTCGCCTTCTCTGCTCCACTGGATTATTTGACTAACTCTCTGTGAGAGAGATATAGGGTGGGTGGGTGGATGGCAGGATGGTAAAAAGAAAAAAGGACTACAGCCATGTACCATTATTGGCTCGACATGGCGATAAGAAAAGGGAAGAAAGGAGATGAGAAAAAAGCTTCTTCTTTTTGGCTTTGCTGTCTTCTCTGGTATTTTTGGTCGATGATGTGGATGCTTGATCAAGCTTCCCTCCTTTTAAGCTTATTTACTTAACTTACTTAACGAAAAACTTGGATGGATGTATATACATTCGAAAAGAATTCATACACGTTTCCCTTTACTTTTTCTTCTTTTCTTCAAAAAATCCATTCACTTGAGTTAATAGTGCAGGCGGACAAACAACAACAGCTATTTCATTCATTGCGTAATAACGTTACAAACGTTCGTAAGAAAAAGGAATGTTGTTTGTTTCTCAGTATCATCCTCCTCATATCAAGTCATGGTGGAGAGAGAACTTAGTAGAGAAAAAAGGATACATACATATAAATGTGCAGTGATGCGTCAGTCGATTAAAGTAGTATTTCCTATCATGCCTTACTTACTTTCCTTTTCAATTTATTTGTTGTCAAGAAAAGTTCATTAAAAGGCTCATTCCACTGGAGATCCTTGGTGAAAGGAAGCTCAGGATAATGCACTCCTTCAGGAGGATCACATACCAACGCACAGGTCATTTCCAATCCTGAACGTCTTTTCTCTCTCTTCCATGTTACTCTTCACAAATCCAAAAATCCAATGAAGAATCAGGGATCCTTCATCATGTATTTTTTTTTTAAAAAAGAGACACATACATTGAGAGAGGAGAATTCTTTAGAGAAAAAAATGTAAACATCATTTACTCTCCAAATGCAAGATAGCATTTGCTAATGTTGTTTATCCCGTAATGACCTCGTCTCTGGAGGAGTCTTGATCTGATATTGTTAATGCTCTCTGTGTAATAAATGCCTTTCGATTGGGAGGAGATGGGGAAAGTACATTATAGAATAGATTTTCAATTTTCTACTTTATTTTTTGCAGAGAAAAAAAAAGTGTTTTTCCAGTTGAATTTATATCCGATTTGGTTCATTTGTTGAATTAATGTTGTTTTAATGCAGAAGGCAGAATACGAGGGTGTATAGTTTACTCGTTTCTAGTAGATTTTTTTCTGGAGTAAGAAGAAATTGAAATTTTTTGGAGAAAAGTTGTTTCTTATGTTGATGAATGTTATATATTTAGATTTTCTGCTGAGATTGCGAAAAACTATATAGTAGTGGTTGTATTTTTTTCAAGGAAAGTGTTCCTTTCACTTCTCTGTAAAAAAATTCTTGTCTTTTGTTCTTTTTTCGAGGAATTTAGGAACTTGGAAGGTTTATAAAGTTTCTAGGAGGAATGTAATATTTATATATTAGGGTCTTTTGGACTTTTTTCTATTGTGCGTGTATACCCATATGTGCATAATTATCCTCTTTTTCGAGAAGAAAGCAGAATGCATGCATAAGAAGAGAGGAATCATTTTCTCTTTTGTCCTGATTCCATTTCATCTTGAGAAAAGAGAGGAATTACCATATTATAAGGTTTTTTTCTTTCGACTAGTGTGTGCACCCAGCTACAAAACTCATGTACATAAAAAGATGCATATCTGAATTTTATTGACTTTCTCTAACGATTTCTCCCTTTGAAGTTTTGTCTTTCTTTCCAATTTCTCCTTTTTCACTCCATCTCCACTTTCCTTTCAGAGGATCAAACGAGTATTTCAAGCTGGTCCATGGGATGCTCACTCATTCAGAGAAATGCTATGGCAGGACATGAATGAAATGAAACTAAAACCGAAAAAGTTGCCTCAAGCTTTCACAAGAAAATTCTTTTCTCTCGTCTCCTTTTTATATTTAATGCTAATGACTATCCAAACGGAACTGATGAAATTTTCTTCCCTCATTTGCGAAATTATTGAGAGAAAAATTGGAATTTATTTGGAGAACAGGGCAATGAATACAATATGAGTATAGTTATTCCAGTTTTTCCCAGTAGTATATTACATTTTCCTTTTTGCATCCTAAAACAATACTGAATTGTGTTTGGTTTCTCAATCGAGAATAATGAACACAGAAGGAGAGAAAATTGATTACGACATATGTTTGATTCATCTGAAATTATATCTCTTGTATTATTTTCTCATAGGGTCGGAACGGCAAAGGCTCGATTTTCGTATGGGCTTCGGGTAATGGAGGAAGAGACCACGATAATTGCAACTGTGACGGCTACACCAACTCCATTTGGACACTGTCAATTAGCAGCGCCACCGAAAATGGATTAGTACCTTGGTACTCGGAAGCTTGCTCTTCCACTCTTGCCACAACATACAGTTCTGGAGGCACTGGAGAAAAGCAGGTAAAGGAAGAAAAAACACTATTCGAATAGGATACAGATACAGACTGATAATATGGTTGTTAATTTTACAAGTTATTTATTATGGATGAGATGTGTGTATATACGTATGTTCCATTTTGTGCTTGAGCGGCAATGCTCCTCATCCAAGGCATCTTTACAACTTGCCCACATGAGGTGGAACGTTGTCCAAAAAAGTAATTTGGCTTGATTATACTACATACCCTGGAGTAGGGAACGAGAGTTACACAAGCCAGCTCGTGCCAAAGCCAAAGAAAGAGAAATTAGAGTTCGGTTGGATTTTTACTAGGATTGGAATAATAATTATACTTGATGCATTGCATGAGTGGAGAGAACAAGGGGATATACATAGTGTAGTGGTTTGTGCAACTTTTTCCTATCCTCTTACAAATTCACCCTAGTCTCTGCCGGCCACTCCGGGAATGTACGTGGGGAAAGTAATTAAAGGCTTAGTTTTGGCATGTTATGGTATTGGCAAAGGAATTAGTGTTTTACGTGCAAAAGATTTTTATTAGAGGAGAGAATAGATGGATAGTTGAGTGCATGCTAGTCTCTCACTGCATTCCATGAATGTTGAATGAGGGAAACATACAGAATGGGAAGCTGACAGTGTCAAAAAAGAAATCAATGTCATAGACTTGTCTTGCTGGTACAATTACATAAACTCTTTTTTCCAACATGTTCCCCACACTTGAAAAAGTAGGTAGGGTTACAAGAGCATGTCTGAAATTTCAGTAATTTCCTGAACACCACATGAATTGACACGAAAGAGTAAAAAAGTAAACAAGAGGTTGGGAATATAGGTATAGTGCACAATTTTCATGTTCCCAGAGCTGGAAAGGAAAGTAGGGGAGTGTTTTGTGAAAAGCTTTAAATTTGATTTATGAGTGAGGGAGCCAAGGAAGGAGCATAGTGGAGTCTACAACATAGCCCTTTTCTCTCGCCCTCCTTCATGGTCAAGAGTTTTTGAGGAGTTTAGTTGTGCACAATGAAGTGTATTGTATTTTGTAAACAGAGAGAGAATGAAGAAAAAATTGGACTTTGGACTACTCAACTTTGTTTACTTGTCTTGGTAAATATCGAAATTGGGCAAGAGTTGTAGAAGAGGAGGCTGTGCTGACCTCCTTTTTCCTCTTGGAGAAAATAAACAAACATACACATGTAAGGGAAAATTTGTGGCGGTACGAGAGAGAGAAAGAGGAAATGAGACGGTTTTTCTCTTTCACTATTTTACCATGAGAAAAATATTGCATTATGTGATTTATGACGAGCATTGATAATTCTCTGAGATTAACAGTGTGGTTTTAAGGAGACTTTTAGACACACGCGCTTCCTGAAACTTATTTTCCAGGAATAGTCTAACGTTTCTCGAGAGAAAAGGGAAACCGCTTCGAAATGTAAATAAGCGGTAGCAATAAAATTTGGATAAAGACGCTAGGGAAAAATGAAAACGTGGATGGGTCTAGATTGCCCACCATATTTCTCCCATTGTGCGAAAGGGATAATCCAAAAGATGTAAAGATTGCGTGGGTTTTAACAAGTCTTGTGTTGCTTTCCACCACCTCACATATACACATCAACTTGGCATTAGAACAAGACTCGATTGGAATCTGAGCCAAAAGAAGAAAAAGAGAGGAAAAGGGTGTAAATGGCTTGCGAGCATTTTAGGGCAATAACACTTCTTTTTTTACACTATTTATTTATCTTAGTGAAAGGGGAAAGAGGCAGGGAAAATTTACTCAAAGGGGTACTCCAAGAATGATGGTGTTTGTAGACGGGATACAATACTCGGGGGCGTGGAAAACATTAAGATCCTTTTCTCTACTAGTAGCAAAACAACATAAGGCGGAAAAATAGAGACGGTTAAAAAAGAAATACTGTTTTTGGATTATTATTTGGAGGAGTTTTAGAAAGACTTGGGTGGAAAGGGAGTGGAGCAGATGTGTTGTTTTAAATGGAGATGTACACCAGAAATGGCTTTTTGTCAGGAGTCTTCAATAAATAACCAGGCACGCGAACGTGCACATGATGCGGAAAATGCAGAAAGAGCGAGAAAAAAATATCATAATATTGCATTGCAGCGTTTGCACTTGGATTAAATTTTGTTCTGGTTTTTGGAAGATGAAAAATCATTTTTTTGGTGCAGGATGGGTTTGCATTGCCAAGTTCAAGCTCAAATTTTTGTACCATATGGTTTCGACGAGGAGGATGATGAGATATTTGATTTGGTATCAGAGGGAAAGAGTTGGCTGTGTTTGAAATGAAATTAAAAACTTGTTTTTTTTCTGTGATTTTCAGATTGTCACAATAGATCTACATCATTCCTGCACTTCAAGCCACACTGGGACATCTGCTTCGGCTCCTTTGGCCGCTGGAATTTGTGCTTTGGCTTTGCAAGCTAATACCAATCTTACTTGGAGGGATATGCAGCATATTGTTGTGAGAACGGCTAGGCCAATACATCTTATTGCAGGGGATTGGGCGACAAATGGGGTGGGAAGAAATGGTAAGATTTTAATTTGGAAGAAAAAGTTGCTTCTTGTAGGATGTGTGTTTTGGTGTATTGATTTTGACGGATATTTATATTTTACATAGTGAGCCACTCATTTGGATATGGACTGATGGATGCTGGGTCGATGGTAAAATTATCAAAGAAATGGAAGACTGTGCCGACTCAACATAAATGCGAAATTAAAGCGCCATATACTGATAAGTAAGAAGTATAAGTATCATATGTTTAAATTATTAGGGAATTTTCTTGCTAAACTATTTTCCTTTCAACTAGCAGAAATATTCCGTCGAAAAGTAAGGTAACACTTGATCTCAAGGTCACCAACTGCCCCAATGTCAACTATCTGGAGCATGTTCAGGTATTATTGCTAGTTTTTACTCTGGCAAATTCACGTACTTTAAAACAAATGTACGTATTGCTAAATTATAAATATATTTAAAAAACTTTTTAGGCAAAAGTCACTCTTACATCAGGAAGAAGAGGAGACCTGCAAATCTTCCTTGTATCTCCATCCGGAACCAGATCTCAACTCTTGGCTCATCGGCGCCACGATCTAAACCGAGCTGGCTTCACGGACTGGCCCTTCATGACAGTTCACACTTGGGGTGAAAATCCCATTGGGAAGTGGACTCTGGAAATACATAACGAAGGCCGATACACGGGTAAAGCTTGAAAGAAAAAAAAACTATTTTTAGATCATTTACATAAATTCCCACCCCACTTTATTCCCATTTCTCTCGAAACCCTATTTCCAAATGCAGAAAATGGAACACTTTTTTCTTCTCCAGCCGAAAGGCAACGCCGATGTAGACAGTGTCATAAAAACATTGAGTTGTTTTACCATCTGGAATTATATGTCTAAAAATATGCATTCCATGCATCGAAATAGGGGAATACAGTGGAAAATAAATTTGTATGCATATCTTTATCGTGTGATGACCGTCCTCATCTTCCACACCGGAATCCCACATATAAGCCATAAACTCGCATTACCCTAGAATGTCGTATGATGACGGTGATTTAACGGTCTCTTCTGGTTTTTTCCTCTCTGTCTTTTCTTTCCTACTTTCGCTTGTCTCCTTTCTTGGTGCTGGGGTGATGGTGCAACTGGCTTGGGAAACTTTAAAAAATCAATTTTGGGGCTATGTGCTCCCGGCTTGGGTTTCCTCCGCCTGGACAAATGTAGATACGAAGGGTAAGCTGAAAATACAGCATTTTCTTGCTTCATGGTCATTCCATCTGGAGAATATGGTTTTGGTGTGTGTAGTCGGAAATGATGTACGTAGAAAGTTTGTATGTGGTTGATTTGCAACAATTTTTTTTCATTGTTGGAATGCTGAAAAAAGGGCGGACAGTGCTGAAGAGGTGGTCCTTGGTCTTGTACGGGACGGAAGAGGAAATCAATACAAATTATGGTAGTTTTGGTGGTAAAGATGGGAAAGATTCATCCTCCTTGTTATCCTCCATTCAACAACCAACAGGCTTGTCCAGTTTTACAGTTTACACTCAAAGAAACTCTAGTAGCGCCTCACATTTGACAGAAGCCGAGGGGATTTCAACCTCCTCCGGCGGAAATACCGAGAAGACTACGTCTCCTCTTTCTGACCTCGGAAGGAAACCGGGGAGACCGAGATTGAAAGGGAAATTTATTTCAAAAAAGCAAAAGGGTGCCACTTCAGCCACTCCCACGATGAAACCTCATCCTGCCTCTGAGTCCCATGTTATTATCACTTCAGATGATGAGGAATTTCGCCAATTTCTCCAGTCCAAGTTTGGTCTTGTTCGACTTTCCTCGAGTCTAGGTGGGGGCTCCACTACTCCTGGAGCTAATAGGAATCCTCTCATCCAGCACCAAAACTGGACAGACTCTTCGTCCATTGTGAGTGCTGCACATGCCTTAGTGCCCATTGTTCCTGTGAGTAAGGAGCCCAAGGATGAGGCAACTGCTTCCTCTGCGTTGATAAGAGCTTCACAAGAGATACTTTCAACAACTTTTGTGTCCTCCACGGACGCCCCACTTTTCCCCAGTAATAATGATAGTAGCACTAGAGCATCCACCACCAATTCGAACAACGCTTCCACTAATAATAACACCAGCCAAGGAGGAGGGTCATCGACAACCACTGAGAAAACCAGTATTTCTCCAAGTGAGCCTTTCACATTTAACAAGAATGCCGACTTGGAGAGCAGTCAAGATTGGCAAGAGGAAATTCAAGGGGAAAAGATGAAGAATAATGCTTCACAGCCTGCCCCACTTCCCCATCTGAGTAGTAACCAGTCCCAAATTGATCAAGGTTCCTTTCATTCCTCTTTGTGTGCATGTTACTTTGTATTGTGCACATGAAAGCTGTATAGTATTTTCGTTTATTTCTCAATTTTGCAAGCTGGATTTGGATTTTTCCCCTCTGCTTTCTTCGCAAGTTTTGTAGATTTGGACAGTTCTACAAGAGGCTGTAGAATTTTATTTTTAATGCTTCTCCTCATATTGTCATTTTTTCTCATGGCTGGATAATATATATATGGCTTTGTGGTAGTATAGAAAAGAGTTGTAGTATTGCATTAATTTCTTTATCGCTGGTTCTCCTCATGTTTTGTTGCATTTATCGAGTTGGCAAGTTGATTTGACAAAATTTACATTTGTTTTATGATTTTGCAAGTTTCGCTAAAAATATAATTATTTGAATAGATAATTGATGTGTATATTTTTGGCTCTGCATTTTCAGGTAAACTTCAAACATGGTCGCTCATCGCTCACGGTATAACGTCTAACCCAAACGACCTGGCCGACGGCAGCGGCACTGGAGGAAACGGAGGAGGAAGCATAAAGAGCAGTGACGGTAGTCAAGCCGCAAGTGACGCTTCTTCCCCAGCTGTCGTCGATTTTGACGGAAGTGACAATACTATTGTGCTGGAGTCCTCCTCCTCTCATGTGCACAGTAATCCTCCTCTCTCAGCCCATCCTGGGGTGGCAAAACCAGTGTCCATTGTGGGACGTCCTTCCAATCCCTTGTCAGAGGTGACCTCGTCTGCATCCCAGTGTGCCAAGATGTCCGCACAAGGACAGTGTTTAGGTTGGTGCCTTTTACTCCTTACACTGTTACTCCCGCTTCTCTCTTCCTCCAGCTCTTCTTTCTCGATAATTTTCGTCATCATCGCGCTCATCCAAGTCAGCATCCAGTTACCATTTTTTGCGATGAGCGGAATCCTCACTAAACTTAGAGAGAGTTTTAGGCGTCGTAGAATTCTTAGGTCATCGCTACACGCTGCTAGTGATGCTGATAATAATTCCGTTAGAAGGCTGGAGCTTCTCCGTATTTTGCTCCCGGTGTCCACTCCGAAATCCCAGAGTCATCTTCATAATCATCAATCATTTTCAGAAGCGTCGTCATCAGGTCTTCAAGTCGATGTCCAATTGTTAGACGCTTGCTGTGTAGACTGTAGAAGGAATTCTAATAGTAAACCTCCTATTCATAATTGTGTAATTTTTAGTCATAATAATAAAACCATTCAGACTTTATACTCCTCCCCTCTTACGAATAGGAGCACAGGTCACTCTGGCAGTAGTATGCGGGTGAAACATTAAATTAGCTGAAACTAATAAAAAATATATATGTGTAAATTTACGTACCATGATTTCTAGAATAGTTCTCATCATCTTACAAATCAACGGTTGTATAATGATATATAGTTTATTTACCGAGAATAGTTCCTTTCATCAATTCACCACAAATTGTGTGTAATCCAGGTTTGAAACATGTACATTAAACAAAAAATGTACATATTTTTTAGTTTTAGTGCAGTTTTTTTACAATTTTTAAAACGCATTTTTTTATTCTTACTGGGGCATTCTTACAGTGCGCAGTAATATCTAAAAAAAATATGTCAAAATATATATGTGGCAATCTATTCGAGAAAGGTACAGGAAAAGGCTGAGAAAAAAATTAAACGTTGTGATTCTCCTTTTGCAGCTAACTTCTTGCCAACAAAGATAATCATTTAATGGAATAGTCATTGTCAATTTTTATGTTGATTGTTATCGCTATCATAAGAGTTTACGTGGGTATATATGATAAGTAATTGATATCTTCATTCAGGTAGTGTTTTTATATTTCATCCTAGTGTTTTACAAACAATTTACGTTCTCTGACGTTTTACAGTGCTGTGAATTTTGTACGTTTTCCGAATATTTATTATTTCCCAAAGCTATATATCTACTTAAATTTCAACTACGTAAATCAAAACTCACTGTAATTTTATCTCTCCTGAATCTCCTGATACGTCATCTTTGACTGTGTATACAAAAAGATCACCATCACCAAAATACCAACTCTTTGCATAAAAGTAACTTGACGGTGTTTTAAAAAACATACTACCTAATCAACCTTTTATTTAAGTACAATCATCCCATATTTTACTGATTTTTCTTTTGCACAATTATTCCTAACGCTGATATCCATTGTTGTATATAGGCAATATGAAAGAGCGTGTAAAGTATATGTGTAATTTTTCAAGTGCATTTTTTACTCCGTGTATATGAGAGGTGTAATATGATTAAAAGAGATGAGATTTGCATGGGTCCATCAAGGTTCATCACAGTAAAGTGATGTAAAGTTTATAGACAGAGTGGGAAATGATTTTTAAAGGATTTTGATTATTTCGTGATCGAGGCGATAATCTGGGTATGGCGTACTTAAGTATAAATTTCGCAACAATCGGATCTGGTCATTTGATCACATAAAAATAAGCATAAAAAATTAGAGTAATGTATACTGATATCATTTTGATGTTTTTTACTATGCGCATGAAGATAAAACATATCGGATGGAATGTTGAAGCTATAAAAAATTCTAAAATCTTTAGATACAACCAGTGTAATAATGATTTTTGAGAAGAAAAAAACTTTACGAGTATCAGAATACCCCAACATTTTTTTCATGCGTTTTAAGAAATAATTACTACCTTCTAGTTATAGTTAGGTGAAGAGGAAAGGGAAATATCGACTGTGTAATTTGTTGATGCTATTTAGACTAATTGATAACTTTTAAACGTGTACTTAAATATTTCATGAGAGAACTGTTGTCGATTGCGTCAACCACAACGTGCATACAACTTGAATTGTATTAAATAAAAATGTGATGTTGTTATTTAGATTTTAATGTAGCTTGTCAATAAAATAGGGAGGTTTTTATTACTATAATATATTTAAACGTCGGATTATAAAATAACCTTGTCGTGACTCCAATTCTCTTTGTCTTAAAAAACAGCGTGGTGAAAGCGTATACTGATTTAACACGGTATATAAAAATTAACTCAAAACTTTAGAGATATGTAGGCAGCTGAGAAAATTTCAAATACCTAAATCTGTGTATAAAATGCTATGAGGGAGCTATACTTAACGTATAACGATCATATTCTGCAAATGAGAGAACAAAGGAGAAATTCTATAATAGAATTTAGTAGTACAGCTATTGAAAATGAAAACTTGTTGTTACATAAAAAAAACTATTGTACATGTTTTTGCGATGCATATTATTATGATAATGATGGTCTACAGAGAGAAAAAAATGTGTTTTTGACAAAAAAATATATCAATAAAAATTACATACGTATGGAAATCCAGCTATTGCAATAATTGTCTTTCTTGAACTTCTTCTGTGTCTATGTGTGAAGCGTTTTATTTTTTTTACAAAATCACAATTGCTTGCATTATTTATTCTTTTTTTTTGCTTCATAACATTTTCTAATCTGCAGCGTCAGCGTCTGCAGCTCCAAGTGGGCATGAGGACTTTTTTAATTATTTTTTGTTCAATTTGCTGTGTTATATGTTTTGTATGTTTTAATTTGTGTTTTTTTTGTATTTTATTTTATTCGTATGCTATTTTATTTAATTGAATTAGTAGATGTTTTTGTTGTAGACACAGTATTTGTCCAGAAGTGTGTTTGTGTGTGTCCTTGTGAGTAAATTTTTATTATGCGAGTGCAATTTAGAGAGTGGCTTTTAAAAAAGTACCAGCGAAAGGGAGGGATTTTTTATCAGGTGCAAAAGCCAACACACTGCTACACACTTTAGTCCCTGACAACATGACCTCTGACGCCTTCTGTGTTTTGGTGGGGGTGGTGGTGGTTCCTCATGCCATGCTACACAATATCAACACTTTCATAGAAACCTGGGGTGAGTGCTTTGGTTTACATTTTATCAAATTTACATTTTACATGTGATTTGTCAATATTTTTTTCTCAAATATCCTGCTGGTACATGCATGAGTACGAGCAAATTTACACTTTGCTATTTAAAAATGATATTGCTTTTAGTTAAATTGCCTGATTTCTAATATTCACATTAATGTTAGCGGCTTAACAAAGTGAATTTATTAATGTTTGCTTGAGTTTATTTCTTTGTTTTGCCTATTATGTTACTAAACTGATGATATGTCATTATTTGATTTTTATTTCACTGCTTGACTGCGTACCTTGAATGAATTTATGATTACAGCATGATTAATTAAAGTTTGTACAACTTTTAGTGTTTATAGTAAAGTTGTATGGTAGCAAGATATTCGTTGATATTTGATAAGAACTTTTTGTTGAAGGACATTTTGAGATTGCATATGATATGATGCATGTACTTTATATATACTGTTTCTTTAACTATGCTTTCACTTTCTTGAAAAGATCTAACCCCTATAAAATTTTAAGGTAGTAATGGAGACTTATTAAGGGTTTTAATTGTATTTCAGAATGCGTTCCAGGATTGGCCCTACTTCATAAAGGATGTGTATCCCAATGCCCGGAAACATTCTACGTCGAGAGCAGAGGTCATCCAAGCTTAAACACAGAAAGTGAAAACAGTGAAAATGCCATTCACTATGTTTGCTTACCCTGCCACTACTCATGTCAAACGTGTTCCGGTCCAAATGACGATGAATGCGTGACATGCCATGCGGATGCTAGGCTACACCGCGTAACAGTAGACTCAGACCCAAATACTTCAACAGATAAAGCCCACTGTTATCCGATGGAATTGCTTAATACTTTAGACAACAGTGATGTTTGGCATCGCATCCTTCTCGCGATAGTAGGGCTAAGCGTGGTCGTTATTATTTTCATGTTCTTTTTTCTCTGTTGTGATTGCTGCCGGAATAGAGGAAATGGAAGTTTGGAAGTGGGTCATAAGGGCTCGCATTTTAAACAAGGATGGCTTGTCAAAAGTGGGCAAGTCCAGCCTTATAAAAGGATCTCAGCAGAGGACGTTGATGACGAGGAGGAGGATGAAGACCCTAATACATATTATGATAAGCAAAGCTCCCGCTATGGTGGGAATAGGGGTGGGAGGTCTAATCAGACTAATCTAGAATTGATCAGTGAAGATGAGGAAGATGTCATTGAATACCGTCCAGGACAATCAAAGGATCTTGAGGCAAGAGGATCAGCTAGCAGTATTAATGAGCCTTCGGTATTCGATAAGCCAAGTCCTCGTAAGGTGCCATTACATTCGTCTGGGATAAATGGTAGTAATAGTAGTAGTATGGATCCTAGTTTTATAGGTTCAAATGTAAGTCAAGACAATCAAGGGTCTATAGCATAATTAAGTTAGTGAAACTAGACTTGTCTGTGATGAGATGAGAGGGGTAAAATCATACGAAGTGAAGGTGATTTTAATAAGATGCATTTTTAAAAGACTGCATAATTGCCTTACAATACGCATAATAATGACCATTCCAATACAATATTCCAGATTTTAAAAATGGAAAACAACTTGAATATATTTTGTTAATAAACTATAAGGATGGCAGCGATATATTGATAGAGTTAACAACAACAGACCATCATGCATTTCATTTTAGTCTAGTTTTTTTCTTTCAACTGTTTCAGCGGATTTTAAACATTTGGTAGATTTAGTTTAAGTTTTCCTTCGGTACGTACTACGTAGTATCGCTATCAGTACAATATTTGCAGACAATTTACATCTTTTCTGTGTTCTCATCAACTGTGTTGTAAGGAAAAGTTCAGATGCATATATGTATTCCTTAAAAGGTTGAGAAAATACATAAGATTATAGAGCATATTGTTTTTGCAGGGTTGTGCGTACTTATCTGTTATAATTATATATTTACGGAATTTAATTGAGAAGTTATTTACATGATGTTACATTAATAATTATCAGCGCTGTGAATAGAAACTGATTACAACAGTAATTTTTTTGAAGTGTAATACTTGTAATTTATAAAAAATCAAAATAAATGAACAAATTATCGACTGAGCATAATAAATTGAAACTGAATTATTGAGATTTTATTTGTCCTTTACTTTACATCGTTTAACACCGTCCCAAAATGAAAATTAAATAATGACAATAATCACCACAAACTTATTTAAAACGACAAATCAAATTATCCTGTTCTTCTAAATCTTTAATGACCTTCTTCCGCATATAGAAAATTGGACAATCACGACTGAAATAAAAAAATATCGAATGAAATTTTGTGCTCGATAAAACGAGTATGTTAGCTTGCATCGAATTCAACATATACATACCTGGTACATAAAATGTCCTCGTGTAGTGACCCCTGGCATCTCTGACACTGCGACCACAATCGATTGAATTTTGTTTCAAGCCCTGACAGATTAGTGATTTCTTTCAAATATAATTCCGTCCGTTTCGGCTCACAATACTGGCAAAGTGCATTATTTTCATCCTTCAGTACAGATCGGCATCCAACACAGGTTGCTTTCTTTTTTGTAAACATTGATAAAGCACCTACTTTGGAAGTTACAAGAACCTTTGAACGAGTATGATCACCACCTACATAAGAAGAAATTCATGTTGAGTTAGTCATACAACATTTTAATTTTTAAAAACAGCCATCAACTCAACATTACTATTACTGAACGTGAAACTGTACTTATCCCTTTTGTGATTTCTACAGAAAACAAATATAATTTCAGTAAGTCCTTTCATTATTTAAAGTCTAACATACGGTCAACACTATCAACTATATAGACCTATAATCTTCTTGTCATACCATTTGCATTCGACGTCAAATTCTGATTTCGAATAGTGTATTTTCCAGCAGGAAGTTCAATCCAATTGCATCCAACAACATCTCGATCCACCATGAACCTTGATTCAAAATCTAAATTAGATTCGAATGCTTGATAAGCACAATTTCCCAACCCATAAACGTAAACGTCAGCCTTCTCTAATAATCTTTTTGAAGGAGCAATCAGCCTGAAAAACAGAACAAAAACAAATGTATATTATTACACGGACTAGACCTAGACGTCACTGTCATTCGTAAAACGTAAACTAAAAATGAAAACAATCCGACATACTTTGGAAGGGCAACTGTAATTTTCGCAAAAGGCACCTTCTGATCTCCATGATATCCATATATGTTCATTTTATAAACGATTTCAATTTTCAGTATTGGCTCAGCAATTTCCTGTCTGTTAGACCGCATATCCTTCAAAACGGCTTCATTCAAAGCTTTCTTCAAATCTCCACAATGTGAAGCAGTAAAATTCACAGGTAGCGCAACGTAAAAGTAGGGAGAAAAACCATGAACATGACAGCAAACCGAATGACCATCGTCTGTGACTCCATATAACCTACAGCAGCATCAAGTTCAAAGTAAACCGTACATATTAAAACTAACAGTCAACAGTTTGCTTTGTTTGACAAATTTTGATACTTTCAACTTCTGAAATTTTTTGTGATTACTGAATTGTGATGTGTATTAACATAGGTTGGATTGGACCAAGGGGGGGCAGTAATTTTTTGGTTTTCTGGACCGATCTCGACGAGTAGAACATTTTTGGTTTTCAAAAG
>JAHZNA010003804.1:0-22563 GCA_027743935.1 Sinodicranocentrus sp. ZH6 | reverse complement strand
CTTTTGACATACCTTTTGGCGTGGAGTTACTCATAGTAAGGCAATAAGAATATCATCCTATTGTTTGTTGGTTTTTCATAAGTCCAAATGAGTAGGTACAAAACCTTGGCGATGCATTTGAATGCATCGTGAGCGTGATGATGATGGATGTATAACGTGATTGTTCCGACGAATGTCACCGTTAATACTTTTGGAACCGTTCGACCTTGCGTCAAAATAAATCCGCCCAAAGCATTCAGTGAAAAAATCTCGAGTGCTTCTTTCCCTCGACCTCCACCGATTTCGAAAGACGGTGTGGTTCCTGTATTCCCATCGAATGCCATGACCATTTCCCTCATTTCATCACGTCAGAAACAAGCCGTTACCTTTTATAATATTGATAATGATAAGGTATGCATGCTGCATTTTGGATTACTTCGAGTGTCTTTCTTTACGTATATAAGAACGGAGAAAAGTAACCTGCACCTAGGTGCACCTATAACCCTTAACTTCTAACGCTATAATAAGCAGGTATCAGCATCGCCAGAATGGACTCTTCGCAAATGCCATCATCTGCTGACGGATTTGCTAACCAAGTTATACAATGCGATCAGTGCCAACTGTTTATTTAAGTACTCATCGCAACTTCAAGACCACAGGAAAATGGTTTTAATGTATGGGTTGTAGTTTTGCATTTTCGTCATGAAAAATGATGAATCAGTTTAGGAATTCATGTCTTCCTTTAATAATCCGCTCTGAATTTCTGCTAATGAGTGCACCATTAGCACCAACAGTGAAGTGTGAAGTTACTTATTCTACGCCTAATTCTTTTGTCGTTGGTGATGGGATAAGTGATACAAAAATCGATAGTTCTCGGGTTTGAGTATGAAGGAGATGAAGACGATGAAATGTGTTGAGTGGAAACGTATACATTGCCTATTTAGGTAGATTATATTTATTAAGCTAACGTAGCTAGTTTTTGTGGTTGCATGAATAATTTAAAGTAAAGTAATAAAGAGAAGGAAAAAAATATATAATGTATAATCTATCTTAACTTATTTTTCCTTGCATGCAAGATGCAATGTGCTCAGATGAAAAATCAAGAAAATGATGCGTACATTTGACAGAACTTGAAGATTAATGAGATTTCGCATTAAAAATGTCTTGCATTAAAGTTGACATTTGGTCGGTAGCTAATTACATTACATTGCTTCTTTATCTTTAGTTAAGATAACTGCTCGTGGAAGACGAGGTAGTCCATGAAGTAGCACGAGTTGCAAAAGATACACATGTACATTTACCAATCACATGCCTACTTACATGCACTGTCGCATTTCTATACAAATATGTCATATGTCACCAGAACAAAATTCTTGCACAATCTGGTATCTAATACATTATGCACCTAGCAAAATAGATGATAGGTACCTCATATATCTGTATACACATTATATACATAGTTATTTATAGGCATGAAAAATCTATAGAAATGAAAGGATCCTTTTTCTACTCGGTATTTTTACGATATGGTTAAGAGAGATTCTTGTATACAGTACCAGCTTACGGCAGTTTTGATTCAATCCCAAAAATATGGTATGTAGGTAGACACGATGTAACTGAAAAAGATGCCATCATAACAGATGCCATTCGACCTGTAGCTTTTTGCTACCTCTTATTCAAGTAAACAGCCTTGAAGTGAAACCTTGTCCAATAAATAAACACGGCTTACAGTTCTTTTGACCGAGAATACCTGCTAACTACTCCGCCTCTTGAAGACTCTGCATCTGCTCGTTAACCAAAACCACTTTCACACATTCTCCTAAGAACGTGTCAGCAAAATATCTGCCCGACAACAAGCATCATGGCAGATCTTCTGAAAGAGGAATTTCCATTGGAAAAAATTGATTTGGAAGTTATCAAAAATGGTAAGACATGTTGGTTTTTGAATACGTTTTCATACAAATCACATATAAAGATATTTAATGGAAGTTGCCCTTTTTATAGCCTTGAATAAGAACCTAAAGCAATTTTTCAAGGAAGTTTCCGTTTCCGTCTCAGACTGCCCAAATCTTATGCAAGAACCTTATAATCTGGCAACTGAAGGTATTGGAGGGAATGGATCTACCCTTTTGGACATTGGAGGACCACCATATTTAATTCCTCTTGTGAATCGTGAGAAAGTTTATGATTTAGCAGCAATTATTCCTAAGTACGTTGGAGAGGAAAATTATCCTCAGGGATGGTATGCTTCCGGGGCTGCTGCTGGACCTTGGCCGTCACAAGGTTCCAATTGTGAAGTAATTAAGTGATCATTTAACTTTTTAAATTGCACGATGAAAACTGTCGGATGCAAGAAATATCGTTTAAAAAATTTCAGATGGTGGTAAATCTCAAACTGGATGTTGACGGAACCGTGCAGAAGAATCGATCCCGTGTGGCATTAACTTCCTCAGGAAATGAAAAGGATATTACAGTCCAAGAATTGGGCACAGATGAGTCGAAATGCGCTGTACTTGCCAATGTTCTAGTTTCTGGTGGAAAGGGAAAGGTTTTGGAGATAAAATGCTCGACAAGGGTGGACAATACGAAAAATTTTACGAGTGCGATTCGGCAAGCTTTAAAGGATGAGTTTGGTGATACGCCTGTTGCTCTAGGAGGGCTATTTATGCTGAAACTGTCAGACGCAAAAATCCACATCATGAGGGACTTTTCAGAGACCCCGCTAATATCCGACGAAGATGTTAATACATGGCTCAAGTTTTTCCATATTAAACCTCCAATGTTGTGCCAGTCTGTTCTTGTGTCAACTGATCCGGCGAGTTTTAATTTTTCACGTAGTAAATATTTTGTACAACTCGCATGCAAAGTCAATAACAATCCTATTTCTTTTGTTGTAGGGCTTGGATTTAAGAATTGAGCACTCTCACGGCTGGAATTTTAGTCAAGAAGCTGGACATTATCATTACGATGATATGCCGAAAACTGTCGAATATCATGGAATTTACTGCGTCGCTGACAAAATCATTCGGCTTGACAGACCACAACAGAGTCATCAACTAGGTCGCGACTAAATTTTTTTAAAAAGGCGTGTCTTCCCAGCCTCAAATACTCGTTTGCAAAACCTCAATCCACAGAAAATAAATTTTACTTTCAAGAATGAATATTTTCTCTTACAAAAAGTATTTGTGATTTTTCATCTTTGGAAGTTTATTTTGGCATAAGTTTTGCTCAAGGCTGCATCCTGATGGAACCGTCTAGACGCACAGTTTCTCCGTTCATCATTGGATTCAATACAATTGTCTCTGCTAAATGAGCATATTCCTCTGGAAAACCTAATCTTTGCGGGAATGGAACAGTTGTGGCTAAGAATTTTCTCACTTTATCCGGTAGCGCCAGTAAAAGAGGCGTTTCAAAAAGTCCTAGACAAATGCAAAATATTAGTTTACAACTCAAAGTTTTTTAAGGTTTTGATCAAGAACGAAGGACAATTTTAAATTTTGAGATTTACCCGGAGCAATTGTGCAGACACGAATGCCTTGAGTTGATAAGACTTTAAAGGCCACTCCAATTCCAGCACAGTTTACTACATTGTCCAACTTGCCAAACGTATCTTTACACGCGTCGAGAGCAGCAAGGACGTCCTTTTCTTGTCGAACCTGGAGAGAAAACGAGAAAATATTAGTTTACATTTTTAAACGGCTGCAATGGTCTGATATCAGCTGTGCACTATGTTTTTACTGACATCAGTTGGACAAAATATAACATCATTCCCTAATTCCTTTGCGACTTCCGTTCCTTTCGAAGTTGGCAAGTCACACAACACGATTCTCGAACCTTGCTTGAGAAATCTTTCCGCAGTGGCACGTCCCAGCCCTGAAGCTCCTCCGGTGACTAATGTCACCATTCCCTGATAAAAGCATATAATGTTTAGTTAATATAATAGTATTTATAATTGTGAATACATTTTAAAAAACCTTCATAAAATCCCAGAGCAATGAGCAATCACGAAATGGTATTTAGTCACGCGTGTGTATTTTTTCAATTTACCTTTAAAGCACCTGTCATCGTATTCATTCTTACTAATTAAATAAAACTGCTGTTCACCAGTATTTAACCACAACTGTCAAAGTAATTAGTCTAAATAAGGAATTCTTCTTTTGTTCGAGGAAAGTCAAGTATATTTTTGTTACCGGGTGGTGCATGTGATGTAGACATACACAAGTCCAAGGTCTGTTTTCGTAACACGAGAGAGGATTCACATTCAATGGCATTCTAAAAGCACATGCATGTATTTTTATGGAGCTCAGAATTTATACCATACTGTTGTGTTGTGATCATAAAACTTTTGTTAGTCTAGTTGGTTACATCATGGTCATCTTTTGGTCACATAATATGCATGCACTTTTGCACTCTTTGCAAATTACTGTTATGAAACAAAAATTACGAAAAATATAATTTTGTACTTCAAAATTTGCATGATTATATAAATATCACACTTTCCATTTATGTAAAATGGACCATCCATGTACCTTTGGATTTTTTGGGATATTTCAATCTCTAAACTTTTCAACCCCGTTCATATGTACAATGCATGATGCACTTGTAATAAAATGATGCATGGACTTCTCGTATGCATAGGAAAATATTTGATTATGAGCAATTATTAACCTTATATCATTCTTCCTTTACATTATGTATATTTATATTTTGCAGGATGGACTCTGTGATATTATGATCCTTCAGGACATGAGTTCCCTTCAAACCTGTAAAAATGCTTCGATTATAGTATAAGGAAGGAGAGATCAATTGAATGCATATATGTAGTTATATATAATGATGTGCATTTATTCGACTCTTTCAAATTAGATTCACATAATTATGCAAGCAAATTACTCTTATATAAAATGTGGACCTTTTTATTATTAGATATTCTTATAGGTATTATAAAACTGATAAATCACGATATTTTTGATCACTCATTTCTGTTCCAAACTGGACCAAACCATTCACCTTTAGTCTTGATCTTTTTGAGCATGATTTCCTTTACTTCCTTCCTTCGTTTGAGAACAGCTTTTAAAGGAATTAGAAGATCCTTTTTTGCCTCAGTAGTGTCATCATCTTCTTTGCTGAGAGTCTTTTCCGCAATTTTTTCAACCTCTACGGTTTTCTCCGTCTCAGCTTCAATGACCGTGACAGCATCCGAATGTTGCTCCTTAGACTCAATGTCAGTGACCGTGGTGGCAATGCTTTTTTCCAACTCTTCGAATACAAGTCTTTCCGCATTACCTTCATCCTCCCCAGCAAGCATTTCAGAGGGAAGGAGACTGGCTAAAGTTGTAGCTGTGTTGTTCAAACCAACCTCTGAAATTTCAGAGGACATGGCAAGCATGTCACTTCCAGTGTCCAAGAATACCCATGGTCGTGCCAATGTCTGCGGTATAAGAATACCTAGAATTTAAAATTATTATTACACAATTGCAGCTTTGATCATCAATTGAGTTATTCCTAAGATTTTGAAAATTGTTTTACTAAAATAAATACTTATTTTTTCTAAACTTACCACTGATGAAGAGAATGACGCTCAAACTTATTGATTTCATTTTTCACTGATTAGTATTTAACAAGCTCTCAACAAGAGTCCTTCTAGTGAATAGTAGAGAATATTGAATCTATCTGAGGATAGGGTTTGCTACGACAAGAAAAATTTGCTCGTCATAGTCCAGGAGTTCTTAAGGTTCGCTTGTTTATATGGAGTAAATATATAACTCCCGAAAACATGTTCATTAAAGTATAAACCATGTTCACATGGCGTGTCAAAGGAGCTGGCTACTGGAAAAGAGAAGATAGCATCACTTCAAAATTTACTTTACATAATACTGTTCACATACAAGATAAGCATTTCATAATTTTCAAACATGGAGTTGAAACCCTTCTAAATGTCGTTTGCATTGCAATAAAGTTTTCCTGTTTCCCCCTTTAAAATTTTGCAATTTTCTAAGAGCATTGCCCATTCTTATTTGGATCAGATTTAGGCAAGTTAATCTGTACAGTATATGATCATGAAATCAGAATTTGGAAGTTCCAAACTTTGCAGTTCTCAATAAACGACATATCGATTCATGTAGAATGGCAAGACATACAGACAGACCTAGAGGTTAACTCCAGAAGGTACTTTAGCTTGCAAATGACCATCAGACCAAATCCCAAAACCTGATTTTCCTCTTGTCTGTATACCAATTAAAGTGACTGTGACGAGCAAAATGCTCAAGTTTTTGCGTCTTCTGAGAATTGAGCAAAAAATAATAGTCCATAGTCCTTCCATGTTACATTCGGCATTCCTCTCTCTCTCCATCTTTGTGCAAATTTGCTTCCTAATTTACCACACAATACCTCCACCTTTTGCGGTGGTTCTGGTTTCCTAAACTCACGAAAGATCATTTTTACTATTTCACGCGAACTTGCAAGCCGATACTGAAATCCAAATTCATCTTCATATATGCCAGTAGTGACAGGTTAACAAAAACTCTGCCATCAATAATTAGTTTCTTTTCATGATAACATGTCGATTCATGAAGATGGAATCCAAATGCCGACGAATATTCCAATAATTTTCATATGCATGATGGATTGTGGTGGGTGACTAAATAACTCAAATGAGCGTAATTACTGTTGTTGATCAAAATTATAAAATGTGTATTACAATATTACAAAATAGAAAAAGGTTGCTTACAAGTCATATGCAAAAAATTTGTTGAGCTAGATGCAAAGTCACAGTTCTATTCTAGGTCGCACACAATCAATCAGTCTTGTCTTGAAAATAAAATGATAATAATTACATTATATAACTATATATACTTTCCTACTACACCCGAAGGCTCTTCAGTACTGATTACAGTCAAAAACAAAATTAGAAAAAAATTAAAATGAATATCTGCTACATCGAGGACATATATATGAGCTTCTGTAATATAAATTACATACATGTGAGAGAGACTGACCCCAATCGAGTTAAAAACATTTTTTCTAAATTGTGTAAAGGTTAAAATATTTCTCTGTAAATACTACTCAATTAGTAATTTCCGATTTCAAGGGTTCATATCGTCCGATTGCTGGGTGGGGGTGGTAGCATCAGCGTCATCAGGTTTACTGTCGTTTTCTTCTGTAGCCACTGGGACTGGGGCGGGTTGACTGCTCTCACTGGAAGCTGGGGTTTCAGCTGGGGTTTCAGATGGGGCGTCCCCTTCTTCGACCTCGTCGTCAATGGGTTGCACCGTGGTGGGCTCTTCTTCCTGCATTTTAGCCTCGGGCACCATAGTTGTCACATCAGGTTCCTCGTTCCCAGTAGCAGTAGGGTTGCCTCCTTGTTGCTCATCGTCAAAAACAACTTGTTCAGTTACTTCTGGAGGAGCATCCGATTCCGTCATGATTGTTTCGGGTGGTGGGGATGTAGCTTGGGATTGAGGTCTGCAGCTGCATTCTAGTATTCGAAAAATATGTTTATCTTTTGCACGTCTATCCAATCACAAGCTATTCACAAACTATCCAATTATAAAGGTGATATAGGTCACGGTCACACTTACCCAAAAAGAGAGCGACGACAGCGAAAACGAAAACGAAAGAGTACTTCATGATGTTGAAGATGTGTAAAATCTTTGATGCTCACAGACAAAAATTATTTGATTGAACTGCTAAACCAACAAATCAAAACTGTATTAGATCTCTTCCCTGCACACAACTTATATACTATGTAGCACTATGGTTTTCCAAACCTAAAGGTTTTTTTCTCAATACCAAGAAATTAGCAAGAAAAAAGCCTACCAATATACAACGTGTGTGGTAATAAAATTAATGGAACACCTACTCAAGGAACGTACTACAGGAGGTTAACCTACGAATTGGGTAACTGGATAAGAATCCAATTATTATATCAGGCTCGTTACACGTGTAAGTTATTAGCTTACTACGTTGTTAGTTATAACCTCTGCTGGCTCAATGACTTTGGTATTTTCCAGTCCCAACGAGTCCTTACCGATAAGAAAGGAAAATATTTTTTTGCAATGAGTAAAATTTTAAGGATATTTTGTTGACTTCCTAAAGATTTGAATCTCAGAAGATCAAGATCCTCCTGCATATGAAATTTTGGTCTTCCTTCTTAATAAATCATTGTACCTTATTCCCTAAAAAAAATCTGACACTTCCTTCAACACTTGAAGCTTGATATCACTACAAGTTCACGCTTGGGCGTATGAACACGAATGGAAAAACAAATTATGCGTATTCCACAGCTACGTAATTAATAAATAATATATTTTGTAAATGTACACAATTTTTTTATTAGTGAGGGCCTGATTAGCTCACAAACTTACTTATTTTGAAGGCACCTTTATAGCCACCCAAACTGAAACTAAGGTTTAACTGCTTATGATGCCATGCATGCTATTCCTAATTCATATCTTAAAGTCTGTTGTAATTTAGAAAAAAAATGTATAAAATAGGTGTGGATGGAATAAGTATAGGTCGATACAAATATGCAATGTTAGTTCGGCTATCTCCTCAACTTTGCAACTAATCTCAAAAAGATCTCATTGAAGTAGTCATGCCCTCCCTTTCGAAGCTTCCTTTCGCTAGGTGAAGTACGCTTCCTTGCTGATTTACTGATTTCAATGCCAATTTCCTGAGAAAAATGTTACTTGTGGCACGCTGCATGTGATTAGCCAACTATAAAAAAATAACTCGGTTGTGGACGAAAGACGTAATAGTGTAAATTCTAGGTAGCTAAAAGACTGAGCTCTGTCATCGTAAAACTCGTGTAAGGGTATGCATCAGTGGAAGTTTTTTAAGGTCACAGAGTTGAGTAGTACCACCACTTTTAATTACTTTTGTCCGCAATGAGCGGGATGCGCAGAGAGTAAACAAAAATATGGTACTACTTTGTGTAATACGTGGTTAGCGTTTTCTGTAATAATAATAATGATCGCAAAACTTATAATTTTAATACATACCTAAGAGGGTGGCCCTTGAGGTAACAACGCAAGCAAACGTTCTACTTTTGACTTTTTTATACTGGCAGATGTGTCACGTTGTATATGTCTTGTTTGATATATATCTTGTGAAAAAGATTCCTCTCGCACTATAACTTTAACAGTGAACAGCTCAACAGACACAGTAAGGAATGTTGGGAAAATGGTGGAGTTTTATATGCAATATCACTGATGAGTCAACCTTGTCTGATGCTGTTTGAGTTGGAGGAAGAATGTAAATAAAATGATGCATGAAAGCATGCACATGCATTTTTATTTCATACCCACTGCTACGGACTGGGTGGTTAAAAATAGGTATCATCAGTTCAAGCAAAACTGTTGCATGTTTCGAAATTATTGTATGCATTTAATGTTATTTGAAATACATGTGCTAAACTATAGAAATATAGAAAACTAAATATAATGAAATGCATGATGTAGTCGAACGCCGATCATTTTTGACTGACATTTTAAATCAAACGACACCGTAGGTCAAATGTCTGCTATACCATCATATTACGCAGTTGAATATAAATTATAATCAAACTACAGCAGCACGAATTCCATGAACAATCTCAACTCAACCGACATCCAAGCCATTTTTCTCATTCAATCCAAAGATACATAAATCATCATAAACGAAGAAAACTACACGTATTTGAGTAAGCCTACCCCGTATCCGTGTATTTGTAATGTAGTGGTATTCTTTGTTTCGTTTTGTAAAAGGAGTAAACCCTACAAAAAATATTCCATGGACATATCGATTTTTTAGATTACGATTATTGCAATCCCTCTGCTGGATGAAAAGGTAACGGTGGTGTACATGCCTGATAAGAGAAGCTTCTTCTCAGGTGAATCAGATTTCATTAATTTCACTAATGACTAAAAAGTACCAAAAGGAAGGCCGTGATGATGATGTATGCATATTTGTACATTACCCTTAACGTCGTTAGCTGCTAAAAGCATTTTGCCAGAAAAATAAACAATCGTTTTGAAAAAAAAAATATCTACAACAATTTATCTGACTGAGAGATTCTCTCATTACAATCGACTAATATTCACTCACGATTTTTTTTGCCAGCTTCATGGTACGTGAGCATGGGCATTCTTCATTTTTTTTATCAAATGCTTTGTCTAGAAGAGAAGGTGGAACGGAGTGATGATACAACACGGACTGTTGCATGTTAATTCATGATTGGAAGCTTTACCAAGTAATGGAGTAAACATTAAGATTTTTTACAAGAATGGCTGGACAGATCATCATCTTGATAATTATAGAGGAAATAAACCATTTCAAATGATATTTCTAGCGGCGGAGCCTCCAAGGTGTATAATTTGATTAAAAAATAGAGATAAGGATGCAGGCTTAAGTGCGTTCTAAAACAAGGCAAACGCAGATAATTTGCATTCAACATGGTTTTTATGGGTTTTCAAATGACATTCACCTGCCATACCTAATAATTTAATATTTTTTCTTCCATTTTGGTTCTCATTATGACCATTTGAGCAAAATTAGGCTCCTGAAAAAAAATGCTAGACGTTTTGCGTAATATTGTGCACGAACTGGATGAAAATGACTAGACTTGACGCACAGACAGACAAAACGCTAGTAAGAAAATATAAAAGACATTTAGTTGAGAGGATGCCAGTTGTCACTCTTCACGTTACTCATCATATTGGCACAAGAAAACAAGCCATAATTTACGATGCAGCGAAATGCCAGATACAATTGACGCTAACGACGAGAGAGACGCTAAAAATAAACGTAAAAACAAGTGGATCCCATACGCTCGACTTCATTTCTTACTTCCAGATCATTCGATTAACTTCTACATTTAGAACAGCATGAAAAAATCGTGTTTTGGAAGTAAACAAGGTTAAATTATTACAAAACATTAATCCAGCATCTGAAGTTTTTTCTGGAGATTTCGAGTGCTCAACAAAATACAAAGAGAATATTCTTCACATCAGTCTATAAAATTAGTGACAGGGGTAAAAATATTCCAGTATCCATTACTTGTACGTTGTTAAATTAACTATATCGTACTTAAGAAATACATGATCTGCGTTTACAAAGATGCCGTTAATCTTCCAATAAAACACTTTTAGCTTTAAATTGATTAATAATTACCCTACCAGTTTTATCCATTAGGGTAACCATCCATGCAAATTATGCAAATGTATATAATTATTTAGATCATTTGCACGAGAAAATGTTTTTTTATGGTCAAGTGCTAATTAGATGAATAGCGAATATGTTTTCCGCTACAAGCTGCAGCAATTAGTAATTAAATAGCAATTTGTTTTTAAGATAAAATCCTTTCCATTTTTATTTTTTCCTCTTTTTATTTAATATCATCCCGTCTTTGTAATAATATCATACAGACAAAATTATTTTTACGAAATAAGCGAAATTTTTTAATTTACATATGAATACATGCAAACATTGCAAACCTCCCCGAAGTCTATACAAGGCTTGAGTACAAATGAGATAAAAAAGACACAAAAAAGTACACACAAAACTTTTGACTCTTCTTATTAGAGTGAAGAAAACTTGAGAGAGAAAAGTTAAAATACAAAATTGAGAATTTTTTTTAACACAGCAAATATTAAAACAATCTGGCAAAAAGCCCTACAAGAATGAGATTCCACAAGTTGAGGAAACTTAAAAGATTTCCTCCACCGTATGCGCTTTGTGCAGCAATTATGTTGTCCAACTTTTGACAAACTTTGTTTGCCTTTGGACTCCCTCCAACGGATAAGTCATCCCGAGAGAATTTTGGAACGAGGCAAATCCTATCAGCGTTTTTAGACGCTGGTACTTTTGACATTCTCTCTGAATAAGTGAAACTTTCCGAGGTGACAATATTCCCAGACGTGTCGTCCAGAACTTCGACTTGAAATCCTAAAATGTCCATTTTAGACTTGACCCTCCATTTCAAATCCAATTTTTGACCGTCAAGACTTAACGAGCGGATCTCGACGTCGTAATTGATTGGGATTTTCGGAGAGAAAGGATCCTCTAGATAGTCACAGACTAATTCATTCTCCACCATGTTGCTCAAAGGCTCCACGGCACCTTTACATCTGAAGTTTGTATAGTCGTCAAAATAGGCTTGGCTGAAGTTTGTCAGTTTCGGGCGAAGTTCTTCAAAATGCCTCTTTAAAAATATCAACCGGCAGTCACACACCAAGGGATTGTCGTTGAGGAGGATTCTTGATCCGTTTTTAATTTTCGGGATGAAATCCAGGTTAAACAATTTAATCCGATTTTTCTCCAGATTAATATATTCCAATGGAGCTCGAGACAAAACTTCTGCAGGGAATTTACGTAAATAGTTCCCTTGCAAGTTGAGCACCTTCAGATTCGGAGGTGGTCCAAGGACTATGGCGTCCATGAAAGATAACTCATTGTTACTCAAGTCTAGTTCCTGAAGACTTGTCATATTTCCCAAAACGCCCATTTTCACTTCGGTAATTTTGTTCCTACTCAAGTTTAACTTTTCCACGGTTTTTGTCCCCTTTAAAATCTCTTTTGTGACTAACATCAGCTGATTATTTGACAGGTCCACCTCGCTCAATTTAAACTTTGTCCAGCGAAGTTCTGGAAACGTGTGGGAGTAAATGGTGGAGATTTTATTCTGTGACAAGTCTAACGTAAGGATGGACAGAGTATCCTCAAATAAACAATGCGTTGAGTTGTCCGTTCTGGAAATCAAATTCCTGGAGAGATTCAACTTTCGCATGGAATTCAATCCAGAGAAAGCTCCAATTGGAATATTCTTGAGTTGATTTCCACTCAAGTCCAAGTGCAACAGTTGAAGCATCCCATCAAAAGCCTTGATTTCAATAGAGGAAATTTTATTTTCCCCTAAAAGCAGCTCAAAAACAATTGGCAATCTTCCAAACGCTGCTCTACTCAAATTCGTTATTTCATTCCTGGACAAGTCAATGTACTGAATAGTAGTCAGCGTCGATAACGCTTCGAAAGGCACTTCTGTTACATTATTCCCTGCTAAGTTTAATCTCGACAGGGCGCCCAAATTGTCAAACGACCCTCCTTGTAAATTTCCTCCGAGCTGATTTCCACTCAGGTCTAAACGCTGGAGGGAATTCATTGTCGGCCATGCTTTGGACAGAGATGAGATCTCATTGTTTGACAAGTACAAATCATTCAAACTTCCAGTAATCTGGAAATAATCAAAGGAGACAAATAAAAATCATTGCATGTCCAAAAAGTCTGTCAAAACTCAAGGAAAGCATTATATGAATAAATTGGATACTCACCTGGAAAACCTTAGTCATCTTGTTATTCTTCACCGAGATCACTCTACAAGACGACAACCGAGAAAATGCAGCGTTACTCACGGTTTTCAATTGATTATCGTCAAAGCTCACCTCGAGGAGGGTTGGAAGCGCACCAAGAGCAGAGCCAGGAAGATCTGTAAGACTGTTGTGACTGTAAAAAATTAATTATTGGTTTTTATTATTCACCCTTCAAGATAGATACTGCAACTGGCACATTCAGTAAATACAAGCGTAACAAATATGGTATGGTCATTATTACCTCATATTTAGAT
This sequence comes from Sinodicranocentrus sp. ZH6, assembly GCA_027743935.1. Taxonomy (NCBI): domain Eukaryota; kingdom Metazoa; phylum Arthropoda; class Collembola; order Entomobryomorpha; family Entomobryidae; genus Sinodicranocentrus; species Sinodicranocentrus sp. ZH6. Next base: position 8,984 of record JAHZNA010003804.1, on the reverse strand, counting down.
GCCGCAAGCTGAACAAATTAGTAAAAACTGAAGAATGAATTTTTGACAAATTATTCCAGCTAAAGTCCACCGTGTGAAGTTCATACAACTTTGGAAACGTATTTTTGCCCACCTCCCTCAACTCATTGTGACTCACATTGAGCATTTTAATTCCCGACATGAACTTCAAAGGAATGTCACTTGTCAACTGTAACTTGTTATACTCCAACTTCCACTCGTTAGGATAGCTGATTTCGTCAAAAGCCCCTTTAGTAAAGTTATCAATGAGATTATGACTCATGTCGAGGATCGTCATATTCACGCAATTTGCGAAAGAATCCTTCTCCACGACGGAAATTTGATTGTGGCTGATATTGACAACCACATAAGCGAGCTCCTGAAAGGCTCCAGATTTTATTCGAGTAAGTTGATTCTCCTGAACAAACAACTCTTCCACAAAGGGGAGCTTTGAGAACATTTGATAATCGACAAAAGGGATTTTGTTCCTTGCCAAGTCTATTGTTTTAATTCTCGAGAGAGAACTAAAAGCGGCACGACCAATACTAGTGATTTGGTTATCGCTGAGGTACAACCTTGTCAACAGTCTCATTCCACGAAACGCTGCTGGGTCAATTTTTGTCATTTTATTGTGCGTCAAGTAAATCACGCGGAGAAACCCATTCCGAGCAAAGGCTCCTCGGCGAAATTCCGGAATCATGTTATGAGAACCGTTAAACCATGTCAATTTATTTAAATGGAAGAAGTATTGTGGGTCAAGATTGTTAAATTGGTTCCACGCTATGTCCAAATAGTCCACATTTTTCAAATTCGTAAATGCATCCTTCGGAATGGTTTTGAGCTGATTTCCATGCAAGTCCAGTCTTGCTAATTTTGTCAATCCGGCAAAAGTCGCTTTTGAAAATTCTGATATGTTTCCATTCGAAATTCGAATATTTTTCAATGACTCCATCCCTTTTATGGCTTCATTTAAATTTTCAATTTTGTGCTTGTCCAAAACCAACGTGTGGAGTTTATCCAGTTGGTCAAATGCAACGTTGGGATACTTATCTAAATTCGTTCCCACCAACTCCAAAATCTCGAGGGATCCTCTCACATTGAAAAATATATCCGCCAAGATTGTCACAATAGGAGAATCCTGAATCCTTATTCGAGTAATGTTAACCTCGCTAAACAACTTTCCATAAAGTTTCTCCGTGTTGAGGTTGACAATGTCTAGAAACTGAATTGGGATTTTGTACAGCCTCGCGTATTGCATGGATGCAGCCAAAGTGGCCATTGAGACTTCTTCACATTTCAAAGTTATTCCATCATCTGATGACGAGAGGCAAATACATGGCCAAATCAAATTTCTCTCTGGACATTTGTACTTTGGTCCTGGTGGGATATACCCTCCTTGAATGATACTCACAAAAAGGGTTACAACAAGTAACCCTATCACAGTCAATCTTCTCTCCATTTTGTCTTGAGAATTTAATCACAGTCTTTAAAATCTTCACAGCTTCAGAATTTTTACCAAAATGTTTGTTGTTTTTAAAACACGCTCTTCACGTCACCATCTTTTTCAATTCTCTTGTCTACCTTTTCACTGTCCACATCATCTTCACCTGAGGGAAAACAAAATGAAAGAAACCTTTAATTTTATGCATAACACCAAACCCAAACACACAACCAGTACAAATCCTATTGTAATGCTTGGGCAATTTAAAAATTCTACACGAGTTTTACAACTTGCTCTAATGATGATTCACGCTCCAAGCAAAAAATATTTCTTCGCGATTTTATCTCTCCATTTCGCCGAGTCTTAAAGTGAACGTACTTTTTGACAATGAGAGGATGACGATATTAGTGGTGGAATGGTAGGTGGAGAGTTGTTCCACCCGAAATCCCTATTTCTTATTGAAAAAATCAACTTCACATTTTCTTTATTCCTCCCCTACCACGTTTTGCATGATTTGTGGGAATGAGCTCACTGCGATTTATGTCCTATTGATAATGATACCATGTGCACTATTTTTTGGCATAATTTATTTGTCTCATCTGAATGAATTGAGGAAGACCCTGACAATGTGATAGTGTATATATATGGTTAACAGCTTCAAATGCAAATTTAGCCAGGTCTGCCCCCGGTGATGAAGCTGGTGTTGATATCTCTCTTCCAAATAAAAACTGCCGTTCTCATCGAAATTTGAGAAGATCTGTGTGTGCACTTCTAGTGTTCCAGTCTACAGCAGATTTTTTTACGGCGACACACAACTTCAAAAAGTGTGATATGCATATGTTCCCCAATATTATTTTCCTTGACTATCTTTTGTTCTTAAAAAGTTTACATTTACGACTTTAAGATATTCTATCCGTCACACAATTGCGATGCAAATGTTTTTGCAAAGCTTGTTATATGCCCTTTCGCAGAGAGATTGACACTAAAATAATAAAAAAAGTCGTGCATTCAAAACGCATCTTTTTCTATCTCCTCCTCTGCTCTGCTTTGCTTGAGAAAAGAAAGGAGATCCGAAATGTTTTGGTTGTAATTAGAGCCTTGTAAGTAACATGCCTAAAAAGAGAAAAAGCCATTCCTGCCCTGGTCCTTGTCAATTGATGTCTTCCTACTCATAAAACACCACACACACACAAGAGGATTCACATAATGACTTTAAAAGAATGTTGGAAAAAAGCTTTGGATGCACATGCGCAACTACCATTAATTCCATTATAATTAGTACTTTGGATGTCAGGATGATTACTAATTTAGTCATGTTAATTATGTAGATATGCGGATTCTGTGGTCTGTATGAAGGCTATTCTTAAAAATCAATTTTCTTTCTCCGGTTGTAAATCATGGAGAATTAGAACAAAAGAGAGTTTTTAATAATATACTTAGTAGACTGAGAATTGCTAGCTAATTATCATATTTCCACTTTCAGCTTCAACCTCCAACTGAAGCTGTTTATAGATAGTATTTATAACATCCTTATTTATGCTTGTCTGACAAAGCTATGGAGGGTAAAATCTTTTTTTACGAGTTGTCATATTTGGCACAAGCCAATTCGTCCACTGCACTCGAATCAAATTGTTATGAATGCTTTCATCAATCAAAAGGCAGTTTTTTTTGAATTGTCATAATGCAATTAGACCACTGTCCACTAAAACATCACCCACGTGGTGGGCAAGACCAATTGCATTGCAATTTTTTTATCTGTATAATGCTCTCCACGACTTTACGCTACTTAAAACTGACCAGTTCATATTGACCAATGTTTTTTATAGGGAGATGGATATCAATGCAGATTGCAGATTGCATTTTTGCATAGGTTATCAACACAACTCTTGATAAAGAAGGGTGGTGCCCTACTGAATGTATTTTTGGAGCTGTTTAATCCCTATTTGTATCCATGATCTAGATTTTTCCTGCATTTTTAATGAGATTGATGAAAACCCATTCAAAATGGAAACTTGAACAGATTTGTGTAATTCCATCTCAGATTTTGAATTGTCATTTGCATTTTTTCTTAGTGCATTTTAAGATGTGTTGGCAAAATGCACAGTTGGCACCTTGGCACTTTAACAAATGTGCTAAAACCTGTGTTTTGATGCTTATGCGATTGTATGATAAAATTTGTGCATTCTTTTTTTTACTGTTAACTGCACTTCTGTCAGGTTAAGCTACAAGAGAAAAATTAACTTTGTACAGAACTCCAAAAATGGAAATTCCCTTTTTTGGGATGATGCGCGAAAACAACCTTTTAAAAGAATTCTGATATTTTTTTGGCGAACTTTGTATGACGTGATTCTGACCCTCCTAAAAATTTACCTCTTGCCCTTCAATCTCTCCACACATGATTTGAATTGACAGACAAGTTCATTTTTTTAAAGTAACGGCGACATTTTAACTTTTATAGGATGTTTAGTGTGACCAATCGTAACGCATATACTTTACCGTTCTTTATGACCCACCTCATTTGGCTTGTTTTACCTATTTGCATATTAATTTTGTAAAGAAATGCGCAAAATTAGTGGTTATTATGTTGACAATTTTGTTACCTATATTTTCCACACGTGGAATCCTTGAAACTTATGATTTCCCTTGAAAATGTATATCCTGCGTATACTCAATTTCTTTGTACTAAATACTCAAGAATTATGGATTGTTTATGTAAAAATGGTGAAGATGAATCCATAATTTTGGCCATGTTGATAATATTTTATTACTCATATAGGCATATTTCTTTCAAGACTGGAGGTGTTTCACTCGACACGAACCCGTTACGATGTCGATTGTCGATTTCTTCATTTCTGCAACATTATGTCACCTTTACAATTACAACTTTACACAACTTCAACAAATTTAACTTTACGCACTTCTGACGCAACTTAGTTTAGCGGACTTATATCCGTATGGTAGTCCGGGTTAATTCTAAGAAATTTATATCTTTTATTAACGTTAAACTTTGCCTAACTCAATTGAATTTTAGTTTTCACTTCTATCCACTTATGTTACACTTTTGTAGTGAGCTACTAGAGTTATTTTTATCTTCTAACGAAAATGAAAGCTGCATCCTGTAATCCTTCAAAATCACAATAGCACGTGAACATAACCCTACATATCCCTCACTCAACAATACTTTGACTGTTAAACTAGATGTACATCAAAGATTCTTATTTTTATCTCAGCAAACCTTAAACCCCTTGAGAGAAAAATCAGTGCAATGCAAACACAATCTGTAACACTTACACAGTAACACCACTCTTTTGTACATGAGCTAAATTATTCCACAAGAAAAAGGGTATACGCACAGGTAAGATAATTTCAAGAAAAAGTGCAAGACACGCATAGCTAGATATACAGGTCTTCTTAGAGGTACGAGGATCCCTTCCCTTTCATACTTTCAAAATGACAGCGAGCGTACATCCTTAACGTGTGGCGTCAGCTGAATAATGCATTTTGCATATTAAATTCTTACACATTCTTCTTGCTAATGGAATCATTGCAGTGCACACATGCCGTGGTACAGTAATATGAGACGTATTTTCTTAGGGAAAGGGTTACCTTCAGCCTTCTGAGGCACGTATGCTTCATATCAGATATGAACAATGTAGTTTTAAAGGAAGAAACCATTCAGTTATGTTACCAGCAGCGTGTATGACAATGCAGGACATGATTTGTCTTGAGATCATTAGAATGGAAATTGGAATCTCATCTCGCTCCCAGCGTAGCATCTCTTGGTGTTTGGTCATTTTCATGCATGAAATCTGAAACCAATTCCTATTCTAATCTACGCCAGTGGCATGGGTGGAGTCGTTATATGAACAATAGAAGAACAATATGTATCACAAGCATGCTAACATATTAATAGGACGAGAAATTTTATTCTGAAGAGGGCATTTTTTCACAAGTACTTTTTATCCATGCCAGTCTGACGACACACTGTGGTTCTTTGCATGATAGTGATCGTGATTGTGATCGTGATCCCGATAGGAATCTGTAACAGTAACTTTACTTTCTGTTGTTGACCCATGATGGTGAGGATGTATTGAGGATTTTCTTGCATCAGCTTGACCGTGGTGGTTCCAATGCTGGGCGTGGTGGGAGTAGTGGCGAGCGTGGTGGTGGTGATGATTATGATTATTGGGATGGTGCGGCTGTTGGTGAGGATGAGGTAGATAAGCAGGATGTGGATGGTTAGCAGCAGGGTGAGGGTATGCAGAAGGGTGAGGGTGAGGGTAAGCTGAAGGGTGAGGGTAAGCAGAAGGGTGAGGATAGCGGTTGACTTGGTATGGATTTTGCTCCTCGTCATCCTCACTGGATTCATCGCTACTGCCACTGCTTTTGTTCACATGCTTTTTCCGGTTCATAGGCTGGTTGTAATTAACAGCTCCAGCGTCGACGACTTGTCCACCTGGGAAGGAATTTTGGATTTGGTTGATTGTTGGGTAGTTTGCCATGCCGGAGTATTGGACTTCATTTCCGAAGGCTCTATTGACGAAAGATTGGTTGCCACCCATATAGTCCATGCCCGGATTTCCATTGGGGCTGAGGTAGCAAGGTGGAGCGGAGCAGTTAACCATCGGTTTGAAACCACAGTTTAGCATGGTCAGCCAAGGAGGCTGTGTCTTCGGCTCGATGGTAAATGTCACTTCAGTTCTGCAATGGGTTTGCGGCTTAAATTGAAACTGAACTCCGTCTTCATCCTCTTCCACGTCGTCGTCATCCAGAAGATGTTTGCACAGGGACGGAAGTGGTATGCGAGGTGCCTGGAAGGCAGCACTGCGCATAGGAATTACTCCAATTTGACATGGGCTTTGATAAAGTCGATTATTCGTTTGGTCGAAAAAATTGCAGCCGCATGGGTCCACTTGGTTGTTTTTCTGGATGTTAACTGGAGGTGGCTGTTGCTGGACTTGACGTTTGTGTTTGTGTTTCGAGTGATGATGGTGTCGATGTGACGAAGTGGTGGATGAACTCCCACTCCCAGGTTCATTGGATTCCTCCTCATACTCCTCCTCATACCCCTCCTCATACCCCTGCTCCGTTGGTTCTGTATAAACTTCAGCTACATTTGTCGATGTCACCTCTGTACCTTCCCCTATTAATGCAGTACTCTCTTCAACCGAGGAATAAGTTATACCTGGTAATGTGTCCGTTGCTTGAGTTGATTCTGCATTAGTACCCTCGTCGTCCCCCTGTGCAGTTGTGGGAGCAGTGTCGGCAACGGTGTCAGTTTCAGGTTTAACCGTGGCCATATTGGGAACTCCTAAGACGACATACGACCACTTGACTTCAAATTTTTATTCAATGATTCACAAATCATAATCGAATGTACAATAACAACATAAGCATATATTCTTTCTGTTTTGGATGGCTATAGACATTTATTTAATTTGGGATAATTTTTAAACAAATGACATACATTTTGCTTGACAACATGATAACAGAGGATCGGATTATCAGATATCCAGCAGAAACTGAACAAAGATTTTGATTGAAGCTTTTTTGTGTGAGCAATGAGCATGTGTGTGGTCGTGGTGAGTGGTGAGGTGATATTGGAGAAGTAAAGCACATGGGCAAAATGTACACAAAAGCGGGATTTGCTGATGTAATACATGTTTTCCTAAAGTATAGAGTAACTCACTTCACTCCACACAGTTCACACTCCACCACCATGCAATGATGCAAATGCAGATACACAAACAGAACAGCATGGAATTTAAATGACTTGAGTGATTTACACAGATAAGGCACAAAACAAAATTATCGCATTTCGTTATCCTAAGTTTATTTGAAAAAGGGAAACTTGATTTTTTAGGAACATTTTGTATTTTTGGCGTGTATACCTTCAAAAGGTAAAAATACCAAGTTTGTGTCATGATGTGTCACATGTGTTGTTAAAATAGTTGGAATGAAGCGGCTTTAATCGCTGTGACATGTGCTTCGGAAGTAAAAATGGACAAAAAGTTTAAGTTTTGCCCTACTTGTGGAAACTTGCTTTGTTTAAAGTGTGGAGCAAAAGGGGGCGAGGAATTGTGGGTTCGAAAGTGCAAAGCATGTCCCTATGTGCAACCTATTCAAAGTAAACATCGTTATCCTGCTTACATTGTCCAGGTTTGTTTACCTCCCTAGATTTTTATTGGATGATGGAATTAAGAGCTAAAACATCAGGAAATGTTTAATGTATATGTATTTTCATTTAAGGAGGAGGAAGGAGATGAAGCTGACATTGTAGAAAGTTCGAAAGCAGATGAATATCGTCAGAAAACGGAAGTGCTTTGTCCTCGGTGTACCCATAATGAAGCTTTTTTCTATCAGATGCAAACCCGTTCAGCTGATGAGCCTATGACGACTTTTTACGAATGCTGTAATAAACAGTGTAAATACACTTGGAGAGACTAATTTCCGAACTTTTTAAATATTAACATCACCCTCCAGATCCCAGCCACCTGCAAAAGAGGCAGAATATTCCTTATTTGATTCATGGCTAGGCTAGGAGTTGGCAGTATTATTCAGTTAGTTTCAAAACGATCGGTTTACTCGTCTTCACGAATGCGGCAGCCAGTGTCCCGTGTTAAAATGGAGGTTAACGGAGTTCCAGAAGATGATGGACATGTAATGTCCCTATCTTCAGACAATGTGGAAATTGCGGCTAACCACGGTGCTAAAATAATAACTTCCGGAGGATTAATAGCTACACCAACTGATACCGTCTACGGAATCGCAGGAGACGCCCAAAACGACCAAGCAATCTCAAAAATTTACGAAATCAAAGGTAGAAATGAGGATAAGCCGATTGCTATTTGTGTCTCAAAAATCGACCACGTTTACCAGTGGGGCAAGGTCAACGTTTCTCGAACACTATTAGAAGACCTGCTTCCTGGACCAGTTACCTTAGTTTTTGAAAGGCAAAAAGTACTCAATCCTGGTCTAAATCCAAACACCAATCTCATCGGCATTCGTATTCCAGATCATAAATTTATTGTTAATCTTGCCGAATTCCACGGAGGTCCTGTAGCTCTCACCAGTGCAAATTTATCCAACGACCCCAGCACTCTAGCTGTAAAAGAGTTTAAAAGCATGTGGACTTCCCTCCAATGTGTTTTCGATGGAGGTAGATTATCATCTTGTGAGAAAAGTGAAGCCGCTGCGAGAGCAGGATCGACAGTGATTGACTTATCAGAACAAGGATGTTTCAAAATTATCCGAAATGGAACTGCGTACTCCCAGTGTGTTAACATTTTGCAAACTAAGTATCAGCTACAATTTAAAAAGTAACAGTTCGAGTTCAAGTTCAAGTTCAACAGTTGCTTATAAATTTGTAAGGCAAGTCGCTTCAACAATTTTATTAATCTTAATACGTTTACATATATTTCAATGTTATCTAATATCATTAAATGATAAAATCTTTCACCTGTTGATGTGTGTGTTTTTGGGGTTTGGTTAGAAGGGGTAATTAACGCAGCCTGACAGTCCCTACATGTAGCCTTTATGTGAAAAC
>JAHZNA010003803.1:0-12739 GCA_027743935.1 Sinodicranocentrus sp. ZH6 | reverse complement strand
AATCAGAATTTGAAAAACTCAAACGGTTCGGCCGTTAGAGCCAACTCGGCCGGAAGGGCGGAAGGCCGGAAGGGCGGAAGGCCGGAAGGATGGGACACACAGACCATTACCAAGAAATAGGCTACGCTTCGCTTCGCTATTTAATAAACTACAAAATTAGAAAATCTGAAGCACACACCTGTATATACCTTGTTTGTAGCTTTCAACTGATGAGTCACATTGTCACAGCACAACTACAAAATGTGTTATCATTTATTATCTTGTCATTTTTCGAAATACTGAACGGAATCGGCTGGATGTGACTCACTCGGAAGTTTTGAAGTTTATGATGTGTAGATAGATGTACCACCATTCCGAATTTCCTCGAACTCGGTTCAGCAGTTTACAACTAATCGAAAGACTTATGACGAGGATGGACATATACGACAGACAGATAACAGACAAATATGATCGAACCATAAAGTTTGCAAGACCATATATGTTCGTTTGAATTGCAAATATGCGTAGGAGCTAGCGTGCGTGGCTTCAGTTTCAAGGTGCTCAGTGCTCAGGGCATATCCTTTTGAAAGTGCACTACTTACATACACAATATATTTAAAAATTTGGGAATAACGTGAACCTGAACATACATTATAAGAGTAATCCCACCTACCTAACCCAACAGCATTATGAAATGACTACTTACAAATTGTACTAATCCGACCAAGATTATCTTGGATATTCAAAAGATCTTTACTAATTACGTTAATATATATAAGTTTATGGGATATTCTGGATCAGGAATCTGGATGGAAATTTAAGTGGACGATGGAATGAAATGAGGATTGAACTAAATTGAACTAAAGGCGACGGCACACAGAAGGAAATCCTGGCAAAGTCACTTTTTTGCCTTTGCTTTGCTTGGCACTTTATACCTAAAATCAGGTACGTGTCATGTCATAGTCATAAGGTTGTCAGATTTATAGTCAATACGAAGATATTTTCAGCAGAGCAGGCTACAAATAAACTATAATAATTGAGAATTATGCGAGGGCGAAGCCCGAAGCGTAATTAATATCGTATGAGTCTTCCGAAATCGGGTAATTATACTCAGGTATTTTAAGGTGTTACGGTGTGTTGTGAGTGTATGTGCATAGGCCCTAGCGATATATGTCGCCCAGTCACAGTCACGTCACCCCACCACTTGTACTAAACTTGACTGAACTCATATGCTTTTAGCTACTTCATTTCATATGCTTATAGATAGCTACTTCAACTAATACAACGACGACTTGATTGAACAACCAATGAAGTAAAAAAGCAAAAAAATCATCTAATCAGCAAGTCCACAAGTATTCCATAATTTTTATCATATTTTCTCTGAGGAGACTCCAAGTCTCATCGTTTTGACCTTGCTCGATACAAAAGCATTTAACAATTTGGTCTCGCCCAATTTGCATTCTATGAGCCGAGCCTTTGAGACTCCTTATCGGAAGGATTTCCGCTTCCATTCCGTACCTATGCGAAAATTGTCAAATACTTTACATATCATGTTTAATTAAATTCTCGCTTTCGCTACGCTCACTCGCACTATGAGCAATAAATGTGCATTTGCACTTAATACACGAACGAACGAGTACGAATCGAATTTGTACGATACACATGAATACTCCTATACTCCGTTATCCACAGGATATTTCAGCTCAGAATTTTCAGTTCTGTTTTTCGCAATCGACATGTTTGCGCATCGGGCTTTATGCTGGCCAAAGCGCGATCTAATTGAGGTTAAGGGTCATGTAGTTTTCAATTTTGAATTCGTATTTCTACAGTTACATACAGTAAGTTACATCAAAATGAAGCTGATACACAGCACTACTCAAAACTGCTAAAAGTTTTTCAACTTTCAGTTATAATTATAATTATAAATCCGATGCTTACATGAAAATTGATTTTCATAATAAACTATAAAAATATGATAGACGTGTAAGAAGCTCAGACAGAACTTTTAACAAGCTTTCAAATGACATATTACACGGCATATGTTGTCATTTGAAATTTCGAAACCGTTAATTGCTGCCGTTATAACGGTCTAACGGAATTGGCTCAAAAGTTATACCTGTTGAGAATTTGATATATGTAGGTACGTACACGTATTAACTCCATATACTGATTGCGACATGAAAACAGATTTTGAAAAAGTACAGCCGTTTAAGCTGTGGAACGATAACAAGACCGACACATGGAATTGCCAATTTTATACCTGTTGTTGTAACTAATGCTCATCGGTCTTTTATTGTAAATTGTTATTGTAATCTTCAGAATTAGTGCAATATCAATTGCCGATTGATTGATAGAGCAGATTTCATAATTAAAAGCTGGGACACACACGACTGGGATTTTTTTGATGTATGTCAATGTCATAGGTCATAGTCATATAGTGCACGACAAGTCGGACAGAGAAAGCATTAGTGCTTTTGATTTTATTTGCTCACGTCACAAAGTCACACAACTAAAACGATAATGGATAATGTACCATGGCATGAAACGATATGATATGACTTCACTAGTAAGAAGTAAAGTAAGGAAGGAGCCTTTTTATCAGGAAGAACCTTATGCTTATGCTATGCTGTCTTTCTTTATCCATCCAAGTGCAATTTTGACAGGTATAGGTATGTAAGTTATTGCGAGCCCGCGGTAAATGCATTTTAAAATACATGCTGCATTTGTTTGCTCATGCTGCAGATCCATTGCTTGGAAATCGGTTTATGAAGAAACACGAGGATATTTAAGAACTTACAATACAAGTGCACAATTGTGAAAAGGACGTCTTCCAAGGTGTTGTTTATACTGCATGTGCATTTATGTGTAAGTATGTGCTCGGGCTCAGCTGTGTAAAACTTGAGAAGAAAACTTCCGAGAAAAACTTTGAACATAGATACAGCAGATTGGGTGAGATTTGTAAAAACAGTTAATAATTAACTATCAATACGAATGTGGTGGTCGTAATGGTGGTATGCAATAGTGTAAAAACTCGACCTGTGCGAAAGAGAAGCAAAGGGTGAAGGGGTGAAAGATTTTACCTTTTAATGTCACAGGTCATTCGGGTGTCAGTTTTATTTTGTCTTCAAGAGAAAAATAATTATGTCCAGTTTTCATTATGGCTTTGAATAGTGACTTGGGCCTTTATTTGTTTTTAAGCCAATTCAAAGAGATTTCGAATGTCGAAGGGCATGAATATTAAATGCGTTTACGTTGTCAGTCGTTCATGCACCAGTTTTTTTCAGTGTATGTATACATTTGAAATGAAACACATACAACATAGTTGAAAGCTGCAAATCAAGCTGAATCATTTTTATAAATAATTAAATAACGCGTAGCATTTTCATATTTACTTAATTAAATCGCTGTAATTTCAGGAACCTCGAATCATTTTAAGTCATAGCCAATAGTTTAATTCCAGGAACTATTCCAGATTACTTCTGCCCACCAAAAGAAAGTTGATCCGGATCCTGGATTATAAGTCGACGCGAAAGCATGAAGTACGTCTTGGTTACAGGAGGAGTAATCAGTGGAATCGGGAAAGGTGTAATAGCTTCGTCTATTGGGACAATTTTAAAATGTTGTGGGCTCCGGGTGACTGCCATTAAAATTGACCCGTACATTAATATTGATGCAGGAACCTTCTCTCCCTTTGAGCACGGTACTTTAATATACAATTTACTTTATTAGCTTATAAATGCAAATGCATAATGTCTTTGACGTAAAAACATTATTGACAATCAACAATTATGCATAACACTTGATCAATTAAGATTGATGTATTGCAGGGGAAGTGTACGTGCTCGATGACGGAGGCGAAGTAGATTTGGATCTGGGCAACTATGAAAGATTCTTGGATGTTACCTTGCATTCTGATAACAATATAACAACGGGGAAAATTTATCAATCGGTTATAAATCGAGAAAGGAAAGGCGATTATTTAGGAAAAACTGTTCAAGGTAGGCGCATGTGATACTAGTTATCATTCATAACAAAGTGAAATGGCTGTAAAATGCGAGGTTGATTTTCTTTTATTGCTTAAGTTGTGCCTCATATAACTGATGCGATTCAAGAATGGGTTCAGACAGAAGCAAAAAAACCTGTTACAATGGACAGTTTGGAGCCTGAAGTATGTTAATCTAAAAGTGTATCAATCTGTTTCAAAACGCAGAAAAGGTACAACTTTAGTTTGGTTTGAGTTAAATTGTAAATTATCGACCTATTTACACAATACAATGCAGGTTTGCATTATTGAGATGGGCGGCACAATCGGTGACATTGAAGGCATGCCATTCGTAGAGGCGTTCCGACAGTTCCAGTTCCGTGTTGGACGAGAAAACTTCTTTTGTGTTCACGTTTCATTAGTTCCACAGGTTGGACATATTTTCTTCTCCAGAAAGTTCTATCTAACTTAACACCAGATTAGTTTGTATTAGCTAAATTGTATTTCGTGAAGCTATTTGTAAGTTATGCGTATGTATTCATTGTTATTACATTCCAGCCAAAGTCAACTGGTGAACAGAAATCTAAACCAACTCAAGCCTCAGTACGAGAACTCAGAGGTTTGGGCCTGAGCCCGGATCTGATTGTCTGCAGATCAGAAAATCCAATTACCGAATCTGTGAGAGATAAAATTTCTAATTTCTGTCATGTGGCTCCTCATCAGGTATATACCTAATCTATTACATCAGTGAAGTGTGAAGTTGTTGACAAAATTAATTCGTCACGCATATTTTATATTCAGGTAATTTCAATCCATGATTGCTCCTCAATTTACCGAGTTCCATTGCTGTTGAAGCAACAAAATCTGATAGATATTTTCCGTGAACGACTGCAATTACCTATTCCAAATCCCGTTGCTCGTGATGTAATGAACAAGTGGAAAGCATTAGCCGACAGGTATGCTCATATTGTGGAACCGGGGTTGGTTGGTACTGTTGGTAGTGGCAAAATTTATTATACATATTATTTATGTATATTTTAGGCATGAAAAACTCACTGAAGAGACGACTATTGCACTTGTTGGAAAATACACGCAATTAGAAGATGCTTATGCATCAGTGACTAAAGCTTTGGGACATGCTGCCCTTGCAACTGGGCGCAAACTTGTGTTAAAATACATTGATGCTGAGGAATTGGAGGAAGAAACTTTGAGTCACAATCCTGTGAAGTATCATGAAGCTTGGAAAGTTCTTTGTGGAGCGGAGTTAGCTCAATATAAAAATCAAATATGCCGTAAAACGTATACTTTCCATCCTTGTTTTTGTATTCTATAAGTAATGGTCGTCCTATAATGATATAGTGGGACGCTTGTGCCTGGAGGATTTGGCAGACGAGGAATGGAGGGAAAAATTTTAGCAGCAAATTGGTGTCGCCTAAATGATAAACCATTTTTAGGAATATGTTTGGGATTTCAAGCGGCCGTAATTGAGTACGCCAGGTATGTGAGCTGATTTTTTTATGTAAATTGATTTATTATTTTCAAAAAATATCATTAGTTAAACCCCTGTATGTTGCATTGCATTTACGCATCAACTCTAACCGTTAAGGTTAACCACTCCTACAAGATCAGGGAGTACCCAACCACCTGTTACTTTTCTTAAAATATCCCATCCACGGTTTGGATGCCACCCTCCAACTGGTTTCTTCGGCCATCCTCCTCTGCCAGGTTTAAGCCAAACTTGTGAGCCTCTTGGTGGCAAGGGTTTCAATTTGACAAAAGAGGGGCGTGGCCAACCCCAACCAGATTCCCCACATCCCCGCCCACCCTTCTTTCCACCTTTGCCTCCTTTTCCTCCCTTTCCTCCACGACCTTTCCTTTTTTTGCATTTTTTCTTCCCCTTGCCTTTTCCCTTTCCACCTTTACCTTTACCTTTTCCCTTGCCACCCTTCTTTCCACCTTTTCCTTTGCCTTTTCCCCCTCCTCGCCCTTGGTCTTCCATTTTTCCCCATCCAAGTGGATGACCCCAGTGCGGTAGTATTTCTCGTTTTGGAATCCAGGATGCCTTCACGCAGAATACAGATAGACAGAGTCACAGTTAAATTGCAATCATGGATATAACTCTTATTAACTAATTTATGTACAAGCAATGTAAAAATGTTGGGAATCGAACTCATTGTCAAGGTCAACATAACTATGCGTCAGGGCACTTCCACTATGCCAATTTATACTAATTGCAGAAGGACAGTACAGGACATGATTGGATTGTACATTTTTGAAATCGAAATTTAAAATTGAATCATACCCCAGTTTCTCCTGTCCATCCTTTTCCATCAACCCAGCGTTGTGCTCCGGTATCTAGATTTGCAGAGGAGATCCATCCTTTGGGCCACTCGCCCCACCCGCCATTTCCAATCCTTTCCCAACCTCCCCAGCCATGATTTCGCCAACCTCCGCCATGATTGCGTCGTCCCTTTCCTTTCTTTCCTTTTTTCCCTTTGCCCCCTTTCTTGTCACCTTTACCACCTCCATGATCTCCTTTTTTGCCACCTTTGCGACCTCTACCTCCGTATTGCTCCGGTGGCCACTGTGCCTCTCCATCCTCGAAATAGACTGGAGGACCTTGCACAGCCCAGCCCTCCCCTTTAACATTTCCCAGCAGATAGTCATTTGGACCACCCCAGAACGGTGGTGTGACCTTTTTTTCTCCATCATTTCTGTTCCTTTTCCCCTTTTTGCCACCCTTCCCCTTACCCCCACCATCGTCGTTTATATCGTCCTCCTCATCGGAGTCGTCATTTTCATAGTCATCGTCATAATCGTCATCGTCATCCCCTCTAGACTGTGAATGACTGCTGTCTTTATTGGCGTCTCCGTCAGTCGACAAACTTGATTCTTTTTGTACAGCATCGGTTTTTGATTCTTGTTCAGACTGCTGAGGCTCTTCCAAAGAATATACGTCTTGTTGGTTGTTATCTTCTTTAGCAGCGACTTCATCATCGTACGGCTCTGCATTCGTTTCTAGTTGCAACCCATCCCCGTATTCAGACTTACTAGCATCGTCATACGACGGTTCATCCTCATCTACATCATCCTCATATTGATAAGGAGAGTGATCTGACAAGTCGTAGGGGGATTGATTTCTAAACTCATTAGACGAATTTTCTCTGCCTTCGATGTCATCTTCCAATGGCTCATCACGATATCTGCTTCGTTGTTGTTTGCCTATTTTCTGATTTTGAATATTCGTGTATTCGCCAGATTCCCTTCCTTCCTCTATCCGAAAGCTGCGATCGTTATTTTCTTGGCTGTTAGTTGAGTATTCCAGCGACTTGTGTTCCTGTTCCTCCGTGGAGGACTTGGGATCATATAAGGTTCTCCTGGATAACACCCATGGTTGAGGGTGGAACAAGTAGTCATTTGCCTCTATTTGAATGTATACTGTAGCTAGGAGTATTATATGCTGTAAAATAGAAAAATCAGTCGTGATTTTAAATCTATAACTTCAGCAAAGTGTCTTAAGCGGTATTAGTTGTTAAAAATTCATTTAAAATTACAATTTCAGAACTTACCAGTAGTATTCGATTCATGTTGAATTTTTGGAACGGGAAAAACTCCCGTTATATCTCGTGTATATGCCCACTATTTAAAACTTCAAAACGGATAGCAAGGGCTACTCAATTGACTGCCTAGCCAGTTCATCTCACGACGAATGTCTGCTTGGTTCTTTCTGACTGACTCTCGTTTTCGATCTGTTTTGCTTCTACAGACTTGTCTCAAAACAGGTAAAGGTAAGAACCATAACACAGGTTTTTTGTTGATGCCGTCTTGTCTTTTTAATATTCTGCAAATATGAAGAGATCAAAACCGGTTTCAAACCTTTTAGTTATTTGCATGCGAACCTTCATATGAGATACAAGAGGCTTCGTTTCGATTATGGCCCATGCCACACCATCCTAAAAATCCTAATTTCTTAGAATATAAGGAAGCAAGTGAAATGAATAGTGAATGACTGATTTATATTTTACCAACAAGTTGTCATAATATACGTTGAAGGAAAAAGAGGTATCCATTCCTGTGAGCATTTTTGTTCATTGACCTGCTGTTACTGACGGTGAATCTTCGTGCTATGATGGGCGAATGAGAGAAATGCAGATGTTTTTGGAAAAACGGATATTATGATGTTCACGCAAATCCCACTTGGTGAAGTCATTGGTCTCTCTTGTAATATTACTTTCGATTTGCTTCTGATAATTCCCCCCTGTAAAATAATGATTCTTTTTCTTATGTATTCGTATGTGTCAGGGATCCTGTACATGAACCGTTAGCTTCTTGTGTCATAGTCATAGATAGTAGTATAGCCTGTGGGCACATTGCACATTACGGCTTAATGAATTAACTTGCTTATCATCATCGCTCAATATCTTAAAAGTACCTAACACAGTTTTATTTCATTTTATAGAAACGCTGCTGGGTCAAAGAATGCCAACTCTACAGAAATGGATGCCAATACGGAAAATCCTGTTGTTGTAGATATGCCAGAACACAATCCGGGAAAAATGGGAGGCACTATGCGACTCGGCAGACGTGCTACAGTATTTAGATCTGAGGGGAAATCAATTTTAAGTAAGCGATGAAAATGATAAAAGAGGGAATAATGACGAATCGAGCAACTATTACTTATAAACGCAAATATGTACGTTGCAGAACAATTGTATGGAAACAAAGATTCTGTTGAAGAACGCCATAGGCATAGGTACGAGGTCAATCCGGAATATATTAGTAACTTAGAAGCTGCTGGGTTGATCTTTGTCGGTAAGTTTGTAAATGACAATTCAAATGGGCAACTGCAATACATAAGACGTCGTCTGAATTTCATTGCAAATGAATATGCATACTTCACCCCACCCTTTCTTTAAAATAGGCAAAGATGACACCGGTCAAAGAATGGAAGCTTTAGAATTATCGGATAAATACTTTTACGCTGCTGTGCAGTTTCACCCGGAGTACCTAAGTCGGCCGTTGCGACCATCTCCACCGTATGTTGGACTTCTTGCAGCATCATCAGGACAACTTGACCGATTTGCTTCAGAGGTGAAAAATAGAAACACTACATCTACGCTTCAGATGGAAGATGCTGGTCATCAGATTCAAGAAGATGACGATCGCACTGCCATCGATGACCTGGAATTGCAAATGAGTCCGTCGTTGTTTCTTTAATCAATCTGTTATTTAAAAATTGCAGGTTCAGATTTTTAAACGAACCCATAAAATGATATTATTCGTTGCCTGTAGGTGCATAGAGAGATAACTCAAGTAGACCCCACACCCCAGCGACAAAAGCAGCAAAATACTGATGATATTGTTACAGTGGATCGTGTTTTATTATATTTGGAAATCATTTTTTACTTTTTCGCAAATAATTCCCGATATTGTTTCCTATAGATGATACCATGTAAAATAAATTTTATTTTGGTCGCCCATATTATGAAATGAAATGAATTTGAAAAAAAGTGTTGTTTAAATTATTAAAATGTTGTCAGCAGCATGTTCATTATTCCGTTTTGGTAACATTATGGAAAGTTCCTGTGTTTGAGAAGTATTTTGCGTTAGCTTCACTCACTTTCTTCTCTGCCGCCGACGGATTAACGATTTCAAGGCCCTTAAGTAAACAAAATTTACAATCAATTCATTTGCATTAACATGAAATACAAACTAACAGACTTCGTGTAAAATACCTGGAGAGGTGTAAACGCAATACTGGAAGCAGTTCCTGAAATGTGACGTTTAACCGTAGTAGATCCTCCAAACACTTGCTGCTTTTGTAGATTCTTTTGCAGAGTTTTGGATATCCTGACTTTAGTCTTCTCGTCAATCTGCGCCATTCGAACTTTTCCGGCCCCTCCTTTTCCTAGCATTCCCCTGTTGTAACCCAAGTCATCCTGGTAGGCGTCTTCACCAATCTAATAATAATATTACTCTTTCAGAAAGTTCTTTCAATAAGTTTGTCGTTTAAGGAATAATTTTGAAACACTAACATCTCCAAATGTGATACGATTGGCTTGCCTTCGGAGTTCAGTAACTGCATATCGTGCTTTCATCTTCCTCACTCTTTTCCCTCCCCGCCGCTTTCTGGGAGGATCAACTGGTTTTGGGAGTGGCTTCACTGATTTTACTGGTGGGGGTTCCTTTCATGGAATTCGAATATAAATAACAGAATCTTACACTCAGAAATTGCCGTTGATGTCGTAAAGCTCAAGCTTACCTGTAACTTTTCTAGCTTTTTCTCAACGTCGTCTCTAAATAACTGACCAATTTGTCCTGATGCTGATTCATGACAAGCATCAACACGGGCAGCTAATGCACATTTAGCAGACACTAGTCGAGTCAGTTTACGTCTTAGATCCTAAGAAAATAGTATTTTTATTTGCTTAGAAATGCGAGTGTACAGACACATGTCAATGACCAAATCTACTTACCGGAGGTGAATCTTGAACTAAATCGCAGAAGTATACATACCCGGTATGTGGTAGTGCCGTGACCTGTGAAAATCCTGTGAGTGTTTTCTTCTGCTGGCCCAAAACTTGGATATTACAAGCTGGCATTTTACTTAACCTTGTCAATCCACCAGCAACGCCTATAAACCAAATACTCATTTTTAGATGAAATACAATAGTGATTTTTTTTTAAATTAGTTACATGCTAAATTACCCATAAGCTTTGCAGCAGTGCCCGCACCAACAATTACGGAGAGATTTGGAGCGATAAACGCCATTCTAGACTCAACATACTGATAAATTTTTTGCTTTATATCGTTCATTTCCAGAGCCATATCACATCCCTCAAGAATTCTGCTTAGTTCTTCTTCCGAAAGTTTTTGACTATGAAAAAGAAAGAAATTGTATGTAGCCCTAAATTAAACTAACATTTTTTTAGAATTGAAAAGTTGCACAATGCGCAACTAACGATAGTCTCATCAATTTGATTTAAAACCCAATTTAATTGAGCTGAGTCCCGAAGCTTGCAGATATGCCGCACAGACGAAGCTTTATCATCTGAAACTTTAGGTTTTTCAATTAATTACAAAGGCAAAGGCAAATCCCGGATTAACAAAACAACCTTTCCAGACGGTTTCAGATAGAAGTTATACCTTTATCAGAGACTTCGTCAATTTCCATCGCCTCCTCTTTGACCTTCTTGGCTTCTCCTTTGCGTACATCATGAGATTCTGATTCTGGGTACTCCAACTCTCCAGCTATATCCTCCAGCAGGTCATCATCTTCATCCTCCAAATCAGCAAGAAGTTCTTCTGCCAACGACATCCTGTACTATTAAGGGGGCAAAAAGCAACCGCACACTTCTAAAAGTTGCGATGTGGAAAGGTTTCTTCTGTCAAGAATCACATTTTGTATATTCACATTAGCATATAGCAAATAATCGAAACCCCCAAAGCCTGTCACTTTTAAAATTTGTCACAAAAATTGAAAATACGTTAACGCATTAATTATCAAAAGCATACCTATGTTTTTGCCTGATGTAACTGTTAGTTTTACGATAGTTGTTGGTTTCAAATGATTGATACTAATATGACCTTCCCGACTCCAAGCTAAACTAGCAACATGAGAGAGAGAGACTAAACAGACATAAAACTGACAAATAAATGATCGAACACAAACATGAAAAAGTAAGGTTGCGTCCACACAATCTGGTGTTATTGATTTACAGCCAAGTTGACACAATATTCACATTCACCACACAAATATACTTGAAATGTCAATAAACTTTTAGTAAAGTATATCGTGACTAAATTTCAATTTCAAAATTTTCGATCGATTCTACAAATTTTAAGGTTTACTTACACAATGTTTTTGTACTACTCCAATTGAGAAAGACAACGTGTTTTTAATTTGATGCTGTTTTCTTATTTACATTCCTTTCACCCTTTACAAGTCGACTTACCCCGTAAAAACTTTGTTCAGCGAGATGTGTGCATAGTAATGGTTGTGTAAGAATGAATGCATCATAGAATTGTGGAAAACTGTAGTCTCCTCGTTCGAAACTGATAAAATAAGGATTCTATGTTTGATGACTATTATGACAAATTTTAACATAATAATTATGTTGGAACTGGAACCTAAAAGTTGTAAGGGACCAAGGTCATAATTATAATCATCATATACCGTTTTAAAATGAAAAAGTCGAACTGTTGACTGTACTTTACTTCAATAAAAAACCTGGGAGTCCCTCTATCATACGTTCCATGATGGAACTACATCATCCAAGTCGAGGGATTAAAAATTAATTTATATCTTCAATAAGATGTAAGTTAAAAATTCTGATGTTATAATATTTGTTTCAAATCTCAAGCTTTCCACCTTTCCACCAGTACCTTGGTTGTTTATTATTAATTTATTTTGTTTATATCTGTAAATATCTCTGATTATTCAAGATTCTGAAATTTATTCGCTGCAAATTTCGAACAACTTGATCGTGAGATTTAAAAATTTCTTTAAGTGGGCCATTTTAGCATATATATTTATATTGTAACGAAAAATTCGGAATATCCGTGATGGACAAAATACAAGGCGTAGATGCTATATTTATATTTATTTATGTGAATACATTTTATTTCATTAAATCATACTTATTTATAATAACAGCAACAGCAACTAAGAGTTGTTTTAAGAAGAAGAAAAAGAATCTTCATTTATTTTGAACTCTGTAATTTTCAAAAGGAGAAAAGAAAAACATCTTCCTTTGGTAATGAAAACAATGTTTGAG